>JAPSES010000219.1:3625965-3636547 GCA_029822895.1 Maxillicosta whitleyi | reverse complement strand
TAGGGGGTGGAGAGACCGCGGGTGGGGGGGGGTGAGGGGGCCCAGGGGTTTATCTCTGGAGGAATGCTGCCTGTATCTAAAGACGCACATTTCACACACAGCCAAAAACAAATGGGCACCCCACACTCTCACCATAGGTTTCCTGTCAACATCCTGGTCCACATTTGACTGTTTTTTCTCATTTCTCTAACTTTGTCCTGTTTTTCCAAGTTCAGCCTAATTTTGTCTCCTTTAGCTCCATCTTCTCTTTCTGTCCACTTTCCGTTCTGCTCTCAGCCTTGTACATCCTCTCCATCTTTCAGGTTTTTTTGCACCCAGCGCTCTCTGTCACTCCAACTTTATCCCTCCTTTCTCCTGTCCCTTCTTCCCCACACGTCACGCCCATCTCTGTGTCTCTTGTATGTTTTGTGACAACCAGACAATCATTTTTTTTCACGGACCAGGCAATACCAGAATAGCGTAAAGTTTACTGTGGAGAATGGGTGTGTTTTTCAGAGTGGGTCTGTTTCGGTCTGTGAGGTGACTTACAGTGACAAAGCGCTCGGCGGGGGGGTTGCTACCACCGCCCCGTGACAATGGGCCAGACACACGGGGCGGGGGGAGCATGGAGAGGCCAGCCTCTCAAAAGGCCCTGCCTCTTTTAATAAAGCGTCCGTCATTCCCCGCTTGAAAAGGCCTCCTTTTCTCTACCTCTCCCCTCCTCTCTCCCTCTCCTGGCTAAATGCTGGGAAAAGCACATCGCTGCCAAAACCATGCAGAGAGATAAATGCTTGTAGGAGAGGGGAAGGAGGGGGGAATGTAGAAAGAAGGCTACGCACTACTCAGTGGCACTGGACCGTGACCTGGGCAAAAACATCACGTGGGGCGTCTCCTGTCCACAGCATTGAGCTTGGACAGTGATGAGAGCTCCGCTGCCAAAGAATGTGGAGCAGGGGACTGCAGACACTAATGTCCGTGAAGACATGACAAATTGTCCTGTGTCTTCCATGAAACTGGACTGCAACTCTTCCCCTCTGACATGAAGTTCCTCCAGCTCACTCTGCAGAGACTCAACTAATCTAAGGACAAGAACGATAACTTATCAGGGCCTAAGTGATAAGACGTTCTAAAAGTGGCCAAACCAAGTGGGTGATGATGGTGGGTAGGTATCTATTATGTGCTAGGAGGAGACAGATAGGGTCAATACTGATTATTAGCAATAATGGATGCCAAAAACTGAAAGTTGGAACCAATATAGATAAACCTTCATGACTGTCAAATCAAGAAGAAGATACAGTCCAATAAAATGTATGATTTCAATTTTTGGATTATAAACATGAACAACAAGTACATAATTCTCATTTATTCATTTTTATACTCTTAATTGAAACGCAATCCATTATTGTAACTATAAAGACATTTAAAATGAAAAGCTGTTTTAGCATTGATAATTGAGGTCTGTAACCAGTTAAATAGTACTGTTTGCTACTCAAGTCTAACAAAACCAACACATTTGTTGTATTTGATATTGAATCAAATTTATATATAAAATGTAAATACTGGATCTGATATAGTTTAACTCTATTAATGACATATGGGTATGTGACAGAAACTCAGCCCCCTGCTTCCAAAACTTAAAAAAAAAAAAAAAAATACACCAATTGGTAAAATATTTCTGTTTCACTCCTGCAGACATGTGGCTAAGCAAAGAGAAAAAAGGTTACAAAAAGGCAGCAGGCCTGTAGTAGTTAATAGTAGTGAATTGTGGGCATCACCAGAATCTTGGCTCAGACTCACTTCCAATTTGCAAAGATGCATTCTTGTGTACTGAGTGTCATGGTATGTGGCAGAGGGAATTTGCAGGTCATTAAAAAAACCCAGGACACACTCCTGTTTTGTAACAGGGTTGATTTAGATTGGGGACAGACGTGCCCTCTGCACCCTGTGTCGAGTTCCTCTTGTTGGTGGGATAAAGGGCTACAGCTGTCCACGTGTGCTGCTTGTGGTGGTTTATTGCCCGTGTCCCTGAGAACATAGACTAGAGTTGAAAAGATGGGGGAGGAATCAACATAAACACTAAAAGTCTGTCAGCTGTCTTTCCTTCACTTGACATACTGTTTGCCTTTGCTTGACCTTTCTCACAAAGTTATCGACTGGCTAACACCTCACAGATTAAACAAATATGAGCCGACATATTTATTCAACAGTCCAGGTTTGACACATATCCGTTTAGTTTCCAGCTAGATTACAGAATCTTAACTTAGAGAACACAGCTAAGGATCAGGTCTGTGATACTGACAGAGGTTGTGAATGTTTGGAGCAAAAGATATAAAGGGAAAACATTAGGTAAATGAAAACAAATAATTAAAAGAACAGATGCAGCTTCATAAATGAAAAATAAAAAAAAAATCTAACTGTGCATTTAAAATTTATGCAAAATATCTCAATGATTTTTATGTGTTTTCCATTTTGGATATTGGCTTTCAGGTGGCATCATGAAGTTCTGTAATGTCGAAGTGCAGTGACTTTTATCGAGTGTGTGCAGGGTTGGGCTGATTACTGCAGCTTTGGCACAAGATTTGCACTTACCCAAGCAGGCAAGACACATATTCAAGTCCTTATGCTTCACTTCAGCATCTCATAAGCTGCATTAAACTTGCCTGGCCTCTGAACTGACAGTGGAGCCATTTACGACAGCATTAAAAGCAGCTGGTGTCAAACCTATCCTCTGCAGGCAGCTTTATACATCACATATCAGAGCACAAGCGCAGAGGAATTCACACATAAACATCATCATACATACATAAAGATGGCTCAACAATTGCACATGTGCCTCAACGTGACAAAGCCAGAATGACCTGTGGAAGACAAAAACAGGGAGTTAGAAATACTCGAACGAGGAAGCACAGGAGGAAAGATGAAGGCAATAGAGAAGAATGACAGGCGATATGTCAGCACAGGGCCAGGCTTCCATTAATCTTCATAAGTGGAGAGGTAGTGATGGAGAAATACAGACTGAAGATGTGCAAGTGAAGAGCAAGAGGGATCAGGACTGTGCAGAGTATCTGTCGTCGCATCTTTCCATGTCAGTTGTATGCAAGGGGTATCGGAGCAGTAGCTGAGAGGGCGTACTCCATATTTTATAACAAAGACTCTACCCATCAGTCACAAACTGGGGTTGAGTCAGCATCAGACAGGATCCAAACAGCCAGACCATAATTCAATCAGTATAGTTAATAGATGCAAAGCTGAAGTGGTCCAACTTTTCAGACTTCATCCAGACTTAATGTATTGTCCTGAAACTATGCGACATACACTGCACCATCTCAGACTTGGAGTTGACCTGCCACTGCTGACATAACTCTGTTAAAGCGGGACATGATGAAAGTATAACACAATTCCCCTGAGACTATAAAGTGCGCTGTCTTTTAAAGGAAGATATCCAACACAGAGGAGATTTAAATCATATCTCACCTGCTTATTTACTTCTGAATATCACCTGAGTGATGCATTCTGGGAGTTTTAGCTAAAGGTTACATTTTTGACATCTTTTTTTCATACCTCAGCCTGCTCCCATTAACATTTACTTACATTTGATTGATTGAAAACCCTTACAGACATAACTATTAAAGTCTGATGGTAGAAGATGGAACAGAATTCATATCTAATCCTGTGACTGCTGAGTTACATTTAAACACAGCTAAGTTTTATCCATATAATCTGAAGCCAATTCATCCGAATGCAGCGTTTGTCTTGAGGGCCCAGAAAGACACATTTTGTTCAGATGATTTCCAATGAATACTGAGTATCAGCAACTAACTAAAGAAATTTAATTAAGGGCCATAATAATCCAATAAAGCTTTTGTTTCAGTCCTTTCACTGCAGGCCCAGTCATATTTCTCACCACAGAAAAAATAGGACCTGGTGAGACGTCAGGAATAAAAAGACGATATAAAAGATATATGGAAGAAAGAAAAGGTTCACTGCACAGGAGAAAGAGAAGGACGCCTCAGGCCCAGTGGCAACTGCGATAATAAATAAATGTGCCCGAGGAGCTTCACTGAGCGTGTTCCTCAGTGGATGTGCGTCTTCTTCCATTGTATGATGGCATCTTCATCTACACCGCAAATGCTGAGTCAGTGCCAGATTTCTCTTTCAGCCCTTCGTCTTATTCCCACTGCTCCATCATCACATAACGTACACTCAACCAGACTCTGGTAAAGATGATCCTTGTCAGATAAATACAGATTTGATGCTTCTACCATGCCGTTTTCCACTCGGAGAGTTAATATCTGCTCCGTCGGGTACCAAATGCTGAGCTACACAGTGTGTCTGACACTGACATGTTAATAAATATTAAATAGAAACAATTAAAGGAGATGCTCTCATCAGTCAGAGCAAAGAAAGTTCAATGAAGGACTGTGATATTGACATGAATTAGTCTAACGTTTCTGGCTGCTTACTAATGCTGCCTTACACACACGCACACACACACTCAGGTTTTCATCAACATACATAGCACACACACACCCATTCACCCACTTTGCAGTACATGCAGGTGCGTAACACACGCACTCACATTCGACACATTCATTTGCAGCTCAATCATCCATATGCAGGCATACACAGGCAGCGGTATACTCAAACTGAATAAGGTCGTGCAGTGTCATGTTCATTCCTGTTTGGAAGTTACCTGTACTGCTGAAGGCGGTGTGAGAGGCTGGTCGTCATATTCAGGTGGGTAAATAATCTACTTCTGAAAAAGGTCAATAGTAGATAAAGACAATTCAGTAAATTAAGTGTAACCTGACTTTAGAATATTATATCATTGTCATTTTGTCCCTGCACTCTCCCTGTAAGGTCTTATTCATCAAAATCCCTTATTGGATTTCCAGATACTCTTCTTTAGGCTATGTACATAATATCTTATTTGCAAGCCACTAGAAACTAGGTATCATTCAGGTATATGAATAATATTTTGTTCCCAAGGTCTGTTTGCTCTGGAGATTTTGGATTTAAACACAGAACTGAATGTGACCTTTAAACCCCCAGTGTCAGTGCCCTGTTCAGACTGTAGCTATCACTGGTTAAGTACACCTGAAGATATTCTCATGTGTACGACCTAAAGAGATGTGTTTAAGTGAGTTCCAAGTTTCCTCAGAGGAAATGTTTCATCACTGTTGGGGAAACCCATAATAGGGTATTGTTCAGAATTGAGTCTGTGATTTTGCCCACAGTCCTGGGTAATATTTGGATAGGACGCATACAGAGAGCTTAGACAGTATCTGTAAGGTTTTTAACAGTGAAATGTGGCTGTTTTGCTTTGTCTGTAGATGAATCATTACATACTATAATATAATCTACAGATCACCTACACATCTGTGCATTTCATCCATGAAATATGCAGTTTTTAAAGACAGTTTTCCTTTAAAATTCTACTGAAATTTAAATTGTTTTTACAAACTTCTGTTGAATAACAATGAACAGTCAACATTGGCCTATGAAACATTGCAGATACTCTAAAATTTCTGTAGTTCAGGGTGATCCAAATGAAGTTCTATTTCTGTCCTTTGGATTCTAAAGGAATCTCCTTTAGTCTTTATGGAATATGGGGGAATTGTGATGCCCTGTTCCCCTTTTAGTAATTGCAGAGTGTCTTCGGCTTTCCGACCAGCACTTCTTTTGGAGTATACTTCCACCTTTACCATGCACTCTGCGCATTCATTTAGAACTCATGCACATGCACGCATGCATGCACATTGATTGTCGCTCATTTCTCTTTTTGTCAGAAAACATACACACAAAAATCAAAGTTGTTGATAACTGAAAATTAGTTAGTTTAGTCAAAAACATATTATGCCGTTTAAAAAGGTTCAACAAAGTTAATAAAAAAAAACATACAAACTGCTAAACCAAGTAATTTCTAAATTTTGTAATATTTGAAGAATAGATTTGAGACAAAAATGCTTTATAAAAAAGGTAAATAGTGCAGAGTTGATATTAAAGTGATAATAAATCTCGAATAATTTACCGGGTGGAGTTCTAGAGTCACACAGAAAAAAATAAAGTTCAAATTTTGGAAAGTAACAAATATTGATTTTCACTTAAATCCTAGCTGGTAGACGCCAAATACTGCCTGGGAGCTTAAATGCATTTTAATTTTTACAACTACTACCAGTGATTCTTATCATAACTGTTTTATACTCCTACTTAATCTACTTATTATACAGTTACTTTCCTACACCAAAATATCATGTATTTATAAAATACACAGAATAATGGAGATGGGGCTTTAAATATCTAATATTCTTAAAATCCACAGCACTTGATAAAGCACTTTTTACATGAAATTCGTAACCTGCAGTTCAACATTAATTTTTACTGAAAGCTTCATATTCCCAGTACATTTAATTGTCGACTTAGAATAATGAGCATCTTCAGTAGGTGTAGCCTTTAGGTTAGAGTTACTTGGGATGGCTCCACTGAAAATATTCTTTGTAGGCCAGATCGTTCCCACGAGGGTCTCAGTGTTGCAAAAAGCATGAAAACATCAGTTCCTAATGGGTCAGCAAGACGAGGAGACTCCTGCTCCCTTCTACAAGTTGGTATCAGGCCAACTGAGACATTATTACACAACTTCTGCAGTTTAGCACAAAGGCAATAAAGCCTGCTCTACCTTTAATCTGAATTATGTGACGCTCATATCAATGACCCTGGGACAAAAATGAGAGTTACAATATCTAAATACGCCATGGCCTTTCACATGTAAATTAAACTCTGCCCCTGTAGCCGAAACAAATTATAGCCAACTGCTGGTGGCTGGACTTGAATGGGCTTCCTAATGTAGTCTGCATCTACAGTGGGCCGGGGAGCAGCTGGAACAGAGAAACTGAGACGGGGGAGAATTTATGTGACAGTGCAGAGTGTGACAGTTTGCTTTTTTTTCATATCGAGTCTGCCATGCAGCCGTACTGTGACGAATGGGGCTTGGTTCCCTGAGCATCTGTCTCTAAGGACTCACTGAGGGGTAATTAGAGCTGTGGGATGATAAGGGATATTCTGCAAGCCCACTAACTATTAAGGGTGGCAAAGGGTACAGGCCCTTTACATAGACCTTTGACATCTCATATTCCGCCATAAAGGGTGGGGTGGTATGAGGCATCTGATCAAGCGTTGGATTTTAGTGTAAATTAAATCAGCCCTTGGGGAAAGAATTGTGGTTTTAAAGAAAAATCTGAGTGTTGCTAGGCATTTTATATCGCCAAGCTGCTCAACTGTCCAATCTCCATGACCCTAAATCCTCTGATACTGGCCTGTTCTGACAGTTGGGAACAATAAAATTAAGCTGGGTTAAACTTAAAAGGAATATTGTACTATATAATGACACCTCAGGTCATCAGTTCTGTCGCTTGGAATACCATTATTTCCACCACAGTAAATATTTAGATCTTAGAATTCAGTAACATTACGGAAAAAAAAAAAAAAAAAGCCCAACAGTACAACTAAACATGATTTAAAAAGTTTATTAACAAACTTCATAAAAATAACATAAATGGTTCTATTTCAGAGATACTTCCTGATTTATCTTTGACCTCCTTTATGGGGAGGTAATCTTTTTCTTTAATCTGCTGTCATTATACAGATAATCACAGGTTTAAAAGCAACACTTAGGATGTCCTGCAATAAAAAGAAAACTGCATGTGCAAATCTACACTCAGTCTAAATGTGTCAAAACTTTAGTTAGAAAAGGTGAAGTACAAATAATCTTTTCAATCAAAACATTTACAATTTTTCATTTTGCTTTCCTCATCTGGTTGTTGCACAGAGCTTGAATCTTAGGTGAATCTTAAATTGAACCAACTGTGTTTCAATCACAAGAAAAATATTGTGATGAACAATAATGTCTAACAAAAGTTGAACTAAACACCTGTGCACTGAGCAAAATTTATGCGAGGAAAGTGTAACAAGATGAAACATTTACTAGCAAATAGAAAAACATCTTGGCATGAAAGTTTGATTGAAAAGAAAAATCTCTTTCATGTAATTCTGACTGAATAGAGAACAGTGTTTGCAGTGCCTTTTCCTGACTGTAGATTCAAAGTTTCACTCTTATGCGTTTGAAGATTGAAGAAATAAATTGAACCCCACATATCTGTCTGTAATATGGGACTGATAATGACAAATTAGTGTAGTTTTTCCACAAAATATATTAGTTCAGAAAACTTGCTGCCTCATCTTGAACCTGTATGATATTATTTACAAAATCTCAACGTTTACTTTATTATAACATTTACATATACAGTATCATAACTGGTAAAACCAATGTCTGGAGCTACTAAAAATCAAGGCTACTTTGTTATACGGTATCATTTTCTTTTATGATGCCTGACTGGGACGGAAAAGGAATATACTGTAGTAAATGTTATTTTGGAAGGAGACACCCTGTTGCAGGGATTTGGTTTAAGCTGCTGTTGTTTTCCACTGCTGTGTTGGCTTAGGGCCAGTCAAGGAGATTGAGCTTCTGGACAATCTATCACTGCACCATTCTTCCTGTTCTCAGGGACACATAGGTCGTATGAATCTGCTGCCACCCAGAATTCAACATATACAGCATTGTCAATCAAGATTTATTTGCTAACTGGGATGTACAGTTTGACGTTAACTTTAGACTGAGTTTATAATTCTAAGGGGATGTTTATAGTTTTGGCACATAAATGAAAGTATCTTCTCTCACTCGCACAAAAAGAAGAAAATACCAAAGAAAAAAAAAAGGGAAAATTTAATTTTCCACAATGCACACGCATTCATGAGCATCACCGAGGGAAAGACTCCATATTGTTGTGTGTTGGACCAGTGGCCAAGGTAAACGGTGTCTGATTGTAGTTTACGTACTTATCCACTTGCCATCTAGGTGCTTCCTTTATGTGACAAAATGTACTCACCTTATCTTTTTAGATTGTTTTTCACACTGCCAAATGATCTGCTTTATCAGATGAAGATTTGTTTAATTAATTTAACCCCCCCCCAACTAATTTGTGATTTACTTGGACCAAAATGATGCTCCAGTATTATGGGAGCAATATGGAGATCAGAGGAGTAGCTTTAGGAGTGTAAAATGAGAGCAAGAGGGGAGCTAGGATCTGAGGGGAAATCATCCGGGGCAAGAGTCGTCTGGAACAAGTTTCCCAGCAGCCTTATTGCACTCAGATGATCTCTCCTCCGCAGAGGGGATTCAAGATCATCTATAAGATAGGTGCAATGAAACCTTTGGCAAATGTATCCCAGACTTTTTAAACAGACAAAACCAGACAAAACACAGGCAGATGCACATCACCGACATGGGAAATACACAACAGCCACAATACACAACACATCAAAGGTTCTATAGAGCAAGACCGGCACAACCACAACATCTACAGCACTCAGAAGAAACGCCACAACGGAAAATACACAAACATTCAATCATATTTAATACAGTCTGAAGCCATGCACAGACTGAAACAAAGCATGCACAGAAACATACTGATAAGAATAAAGACACACACGCACCCACACACCTCACTACACACTGTTTCGCTTTCACACAAGCACACATCTACAAACACATTGTGAACTAATCCTAAACACAAACACAGTGTTACAAATGACACAAGCATATTTTTTTAATCAGAAGAACCCACAGGAAAAATACTTGGACTGTTGGCTATTACCGCTACTGTGAACCTGTGTTGTGCGTTCTCATGGTAGGATGAGCAGACATACTAAGACTATATCAGAGCTATATTTTGCCCGTGGACTCTTGCCATGTAATATGCTGCTTGAGAACATCAACTTCAATACTATCACAGACACTGATGTTAATAAATATACAGATACACACTTATGTTATATAGAAATATGAAACTAAAGGGGGGGAAAAAAACTCAAAAGAAAAAAACAACCAAATGAAAAAATTAAAATCAGCAAGTTAGTATAATACGTCAAGCAAGGACAGGAACAAAGAAAAAGCTCCAGCCTGATCCCACGACACCTGACTGGATCAGCTCACAGCACAACAGTGACACTAGAAAGTCAAAAGGAACCAGAACTACAATACCATAAGCAACACACAACAAAAACAAGAGAAGATAGATAAAAACAACAACAACAGCAGAACAACAGTGACACAAACTTTAAGTGACAGATACAAGATGGTCATAAATACAGAATATATATAGATATATATATATTTATAAACATATACAGAGATATAGAGAAATAGGAAAAGCCAGATATACGTGTTGCAGATATTTACTTCATCATCATAGTGCCATACTCCTTGGCCATCCGGCATCTCAGAGCTCACACTACTGTCCTGATCGATTAGCCAGCGATGCACGGCGTGGGCCTAAAAGAACATACGACATAAAGACAGAGCCCAGTTAATCGCAACAGTGAGAAGCACAGAGGTGGAGAGACAGGAGAGTAGAGGGGGTAAAGCAGAGGAGAGGAGGGGGAGAACACAGCAGAGGGGCGGACAGAAAACAATGGCAAACAAATGGGAAAGCTTCAAAGAGGAACAGGTGAACATTATATTGAGACACAGATAGAAACAAGGTGGAAG
>JAPSES010000219.1:3609257-3625942 GCA_029822895.1 Maxillicosta whitleyi | reverse complement strand
GCAGGAAGAAGACCCACCCCACCCCGTCCCACCCAGAAAAACTCTCCCTATGGGAAACAGGTCAGGTTAGGATGAGTGGTATGAGCGTGGGAGCACAATGTGGCAGGAGACATGGGCATTACACACACTTTTTGTGAGAGATGGACAGTTGGACATAATGGAGGAGCTCTGGTGCAGATGGTTTGTGGCTCAGAGATGCATCAGCTGTTGTCGCTGTAGAAAGCCGCGATCTAAATCCGAGTGAGTCAGGAAAACTCTGGTTTGTAGAAGTGGCATCAGGACACATTGTTTTGTACTTACCCAGAATGTGCATAAAGACATGTACAACCACATATGTGCAGTGCAGTAGGAAACAAACCACAGAGAAATATATTCGACAGAAAATGGAGTGAAGCCAAATCTGGCCATTGATTAAGAAAGAAGGAACATGCTATGATAAATAACCCAACTTTATTTTATAGGCAAAGAGACACTGGTTTCCATTATAATGTCAGGGGTAGACATACAATGTTTGACAAACAGCAGAAACAACTCAGACAACAGTGAATCATAACAACACGTCTGTCACTGCAGATATTAACCAGATAGCGCTGACCGTCTGCCCTCTTAGTGAAGCAGACAAACAATCTGACTAAACTCTTCTTCCAGACAGACACAGGGATAGAGAGATAGGGATGGAGATTCAGATCAAACACATACTGTAGCCAGCTCTAGTCCCGGTCACCCTGGAGCACACACACACACACACACACACACCATAAACCCCATCTGTTACTCTTGACTGTTGTCGTGTCAGCACCAAAAACAACCGAACACAGCTTCTTTTGTGACGCTCGGTCCCCTTTGCGGTAGAAATACTTGTCAAGATTTGCACCGGGGTGAAATCGCAGAATCCAGGGATTAATTACCCTGTCATGGCTGCTACTGCACATTTACTGTTTACTTTACGCCAGCAATTTTATGGTACTTATGTTGAGTTTTTAAGATGCAGTGATGCAGGGTGTCATACCTTGAGACTGCAAAATATCCATTTCTTTTACACAAGAAGACCGTTTAGCACACTCAACTGTTGACACGGGCTGTTTGGAGTGTGGAAAAAAAACAAAAAAACAGAAAAATAAAGCGTAAATGAAGTAAAGTAAAGTAAAGTAAAGTACAAGTAAACACCCATAAAACACAGTTGGAAATAGATAACCATGTGGTGACCAACTACCTACCTAGCCTTAACCAGGTCACAATAGTGAACCAGTCATGAATTTAAGTGATTTTCTCTTCACTTTCTATTAGAAAGATAAAATGGAAACTGCATGAAAGATGGGATCGAGGTAGAGAAAAGGGAAATGGAATGGTGCGATCCACAGACTCTATGTGGTAAATGTTCTGCAATGTGATGTACATTTAACAAACAATCTTACCCGTTAGCTTACCTGTTACCCTAAAGTGAAATTATAGTCGTACGTCCAATTTTAACAGTAAAACAGATAGAATAACCACAGCAAAAACCACAGGTTCTGTCAGTGAGAAAGACAGGGAAACTTTGCTCTTACGATTATGACTTGAATCAAAATCACAAATCTGTCAGTGTAACTACAATAATAGGATTTTTTGTATTGCTCATTCCTAATAAGTAATAGTGCAAATGTCCTCATCTCTGAGGATTTCTCTCTTTATGCTAAACTTGTGATGTCATTTGAACCATTCAAGGACAAAGATCCACACAAACAGGATCAGGACCTTCCATGTCAAGTGATGTGTCTGTGAAGACGGATGCATTAGCGAGTAAACACATAGCTGGGAAGGACGACACATAGAAACAGAGTCACCTCAAGGGTACAGTGAATCAAAGGTTGACAGCAGAGGCCAAAGCCTATTTTAGGATGCACAAAAATAGACAAAACAAGCAGAAGAGACGACTAAAAATGCACAACCAGAATTCACTCACTATTCACCTGCTCATTTTTTTGTTTTTTGTTTTTTTGACCACTAGTTTGGACTTTTTATGACATTCAGTTGTGATAAAACATTATAGTTTCAACATTTAGTATCACCATCTGTGCATGTGTGTGATGAAAAACGAAAACCCAACATGTTCATATATGCGTGTGTGTGTGTGTGAGTGTGTTTGCATACATGATACAGAGGCGTCATCCATAGAGTTTGTGGTGAGTTACAGAGCGTATCAGCTTAAAAGAATAATTGGATTAAGTAGCAGACGGCCAGTGATGACAGAGGGGTGAAGGGGAGGAGGAGGAGGAAGAGGAGGGGGAAAGACTGAGGAAGAGGTGGTGGTGGGGGGGTGAAAGGTGCTGATAAGAGTAGCAGGCCATTTACTGTGGTGCCTCTGGGAGCCTCAGGGCAGCGAGCAGACACACAGAGGGAACTCAAACTGTTACGCTGTAGATTAGAAGGATAAAGGGATAACACATGTACTCTCTGGACAACTAACCAGCAGCCTCTTGGCATTTGGGTATACTTTACATCAAATTCCAGACAAGCATAAGACAACCAGTATGAGTCAAGTAAAGTAGTAAGTAAAAGGACACATAATTTTCTCTCTGGCTGCTTTATGTGCTTTTAAATACTCGGCCCTTGGAGTGCAGTCACTCTAGAGGCCGTTACCTCTCCATGTTTGCAGCTTATCCTTCAGTGCCAGCTGCAGACGCAGTGCTGCAGATAAAACTGAGGACAGCTGTCTGAAACAGATGAACCCAAGTCACAGGAAGTCTCACATTAGAAAAAAAAAAAAAAAAGAGGAGTGAGAGAGAGACAGTGAAAGAGAAGTAGAAGACTGATTAGGAAGTAATCCATGGAAAAGGGACCTGATGAAACCAGGCATTGCAAGCTTTCTTGGTTTCTCATTTGTCATATAGGTTCAATCTGTTGTGTGTCAGAGAGGACTGCAGATAAAGCAAATAAATTGAACTGAGTCTGGAAAATACATTACTGGATCAAAAATCTTCCTCAAACAGATAAAACTGTACAAAATGTGAAATTAATACACATTTTTTCATATGTGCTCAGCCAAGACAGCACGTTTTTAATGACAGACAAACAATGAATTAGATAGAGATCAAAAATGGGCTTTTCTTGCTTGTTGGGAGCATTGACAAAGACAGGTAATCACAATGACAATAGTATCTTTTATCACACCAAAAAAAAAAAAAAAAAAAAAAAAGAAGCTCGTACTTCAATATGTAGGTATACTTCAGGCTCCTATAGTTATTTTCCAGCTGTCGGATGATTATAACCATACCCACAGAAATAGACATAACAAAACAGTGCAACATGGACATTAGATGAAAACTTAGATATTTATTAAAAAAATATATTATTAAAGAAAAAAGCCCAAAATCCTTCGTGAGGGTGAGGTGACTGTTTGCGTTATATGTTACCATTGACCAGATCAGGTCTCAGAATATGAAAATAAACAGGCCAGTAGATTAATGCCTATACAATATTACATCTGAAACAGACATTTTCTGTCTTAAATTATAACACACATCTGCAAATCAGGATTGTACTCAAACTCTGTGCTTTTCTGTGTGTTTATTTTTTATCTTTAACAAATATTGCCCTGTAAATAAACTGCAAACAACTATCTGATGTGTTCAACCACTGACAGAATGCAATCGTAAAGTGTGTTCCTCTTTTACTGTCAAAGACAACAATCTGCTGTGGTATTTTACGTCTGCTTTGTCCCATCTCAGGACGTTTCAACCAGCTTAAGAACCAGGCACCTTTTTCAAAACACCTATTCATCAGTCAGTTTGTTTTAGTCCTGCAGTGCATCAGCTTCTCTCATGACCGTACACTTTCCATTATCCTCAAGTGCAGGATAAACATCAAGTAATCAAGCTCTAATGCCATGAGTCAAGCTAGGCCAATCCCTGGCTACTTCTTTGTGAAAGGCTGACACAGTATCTAAACTAAATGGACCCCTACTAAATTATTCAGCTCTTGAGGAAGAAAAAAAAAAAAAAAAAAATCAAGTGGACTTATAACAAGACAGCATCATCACGGAGACGCTGGACAGTAAAGAGCTCTTCAGAATCCCCTAAGACAACTGATTTATCTGCTCTCCAATTCTTATTTCAACACAACTTAACTGAACAAATCACTGCGGACGTGCCCCTAATGTGATAAACTACATGAGTGATTAAAGAAGAGTAATCATTTTGCAGACCTCAGACGGTGCACACAAGCATCATGACTGTAAAAAGTCTACCAGAGGGTAAATTAAATTGTTTTATTCTATTATATGGAAATAAGACTGGGCATAGTATACATTGACCAACAGGTGAACACAACAAGTAACTGTAAGAATCAATCTGCCTGTATCTTCAGTTTACTGTTGGGCATTACTTAAAGTGTGTGTTCTTTGTTTTTCTTATTATTATTTTAATGGCATTAATCTCAGTATTTAATCCTAACAGACCAAACCAAAGCATCTACTGATTTACAATGTCCAGTAAGTATGGCGCCACTAATCCTATCAATACATGAAAATAACTGAGGTAAAATGCAGTTTCTCAGCTATTCATGGTCATCAGATATGATCCATTTGGACGTTCAGAGGCTTTATAATAAATGTGGAAACACTAATCTTCTGCAACATTGGTTCGCCAGAAAAACTGATGTAGTTTGATAAATGACAATGGCTTTAGACACTTATTTTTACATTCAGTTAATGATATATTTTGGTGAAAAAGTCACTGGTTTCATATACCAACCTGGAATATACTCAGCTTTTATGGATATCTACATGATCACTAAATTAAATATGGGAAAATAACTGTTGCAAAGGGTAATGCTATAATAAATTGAGACAAATCACTTACGAGAGATTAAATGTACAGAAAAAAAATGGAAGCTGCTACAAAAAATGTTTTAGGTCTTTAAGGACCAATAGCCACACCTTGTAATCCAACTATAGTTACTGTAATTCAGATGTGATGCAAAACCGGTTACTTTAATACATATAGACATGTTTCTACAAATTATTTTTTTTCATTTGCGTTTTGTAAATAATCATTTTGCACAAAAACAAGTCAAAACCCCAAAAAACAACTACTATCATCAAAGACCAGATGCCATTTTAATACTTAGCTCCACAGATCTTTAGTAAATTGTACTTTTATGTGCAACACATGCAACAGTCCTCATTTGATCACAGAAATAATTCATCTACAAATGTGCAAAAATAAATACCTTCAAATTCTGAGGCCACAAAAGTATATTACTTCTACTGTCAACCATGATATGATCATTTCACAAAATAAAGTCGCTCAAATGAGTCAAAGCTAAACTAAAAACTAATCAAGTCCTTTTCAAGTGAAAAGTTCAGTTTGATATTAGGTTATTGAACTAAACTTGAATTTGATATCTTTTATGAATAAGAGAAAAAAATTCTTAATAGTATATTGTCTTACTCATACACATATGAAAGGAATAAATCTTGACAACATTCACAAATATTCCTAATGCATGTACATATTTAGAGGTGATAAGGGAAGGGTTGTTCAATAACTAACAACCATTGGGAGATATCAGAGGACTGTATAGATGTCAAATTCACCGGGGTTCCAAATGCATGAGAGTTCACTTAGATAACTTAGAAAAATAGGTCTAATGTGATGAGCTGAATGCACTGATGAGGTGTCGGTGTGTGTGTGTGTGTGTGTGTGTGTGTGTGTGTGTGAAGTTAAACTGATCTTTAGAAACAGTCTGGACCTCAGTTCCTTATGACATCCCGGTAACTGTATCTCAAGTGTAAAAGATTATCCAAAGTGACTTACATTAGAGGACATAAACATAACATATAGCACTTGCAGATACAAGGTGTACAGGAAGAAATGATCTAAATGTAAACACAAGAAATCCCTGTGTTTTTAAGCTGATGTAACTCTTCCCCAAAAAAATGAATAAAACATTATTGCTTTGAAATGAGTAAGAGGTTTTATGTGTCACAGGTGTAAATGAGAGTAAAGAGGAGACTTCCAAAGTGAGAGAGTTAAGAGACAGTAGAGTGAGAATGAGCAGTAGAGCTCTGCAGATCTCCACCTGATAAATAATGCATGTTAAAGAGCTGCCAGGTCTGTGCCCGGCAGCAACCAGCCTGAGCTTCATCAGCAGAGGAGAGGTGTTTCTAGAGGGACACAGATGGAGCTGCCAGGTGGGATGAAAGGGAAGGATGGTGCAGTCACCTCCACCTATCACCTCTACCCTCTTTTTTCCCTCTTACTCCCCGTCTAAAACTCCACCTGGGCACCAGTGTCTGTCAGATACACACCTGTGTACAAACATGTGCATAGTCATCCTATTCCTCCAGTGTTTACTCTTACTGGTCATTTTCAATATGGACGGTAGGAGGTGCACAGTTTACCTCCGCTTGAAAATAAGGAATGCTGAAATAAAAACTACAACAGTAAAAAGCCTCAGACAGTGAAAGTCTGTCAGAGAAATGTAAAAATGTTATGTACCCAATAACCTCCGACTGATGATTCAGTTAATGAGGTCTGGATCTGCTTTAGTTAGAACCTTCAATTTCAACTGCTGTTTTCTTTCACCAAATAAATCATTTTACACTTCATTTTACTGAAGTGAAACAGCAGTGCAGACAATATTACACCTCTTTAAATTTATTTTAAACCTCAAACATCAGATAATTGGGACTGGCCTTTGTCAAATTTGAACAAGGTGTCAACTTGAGCAGTTTCTTGTGATTTATGGGAATCAACTACCATACAATTAGCAACAAAATGAGTCAAATTAATGTCCAAAAGGTCACATGGAACACATGAGCACAAATGGTAAATGGACTGCACTTATATAGCACTATATCTACACCTTTACAAAGCCTCACATTCACCCATTCACACACACACTCATACACCAGTAGGCGGCTACTATGCTAATGTACCATGCAAGGCACTACCATGCCAGACCTACTGGGAGCAATTTAGGGTTCAGTGTCTTGTCACAAAGAAGATCCATTACATAGAACCTATAGTAACATGATAAACAAACTTAACCATATATAACTTATGATACGCAATCATTTGACAATATAGATGATAGTGATTTTAGCCATGTAATCTAAATTTCCCACCCTCTACTCTGACTCTGCATACATCAGACATTGTTACAGCAGGATGACTAACACCACAGCCCACAGAGGACAAACTACTCGAGTGTTTTCTAAAACAGAGATAACCGCCTCCAACTCAATATGCATCTTTTCAGTCTTCCAAAAAATACTTGAATAATGCGGTGTTTGTGTCAGTAGCATGTGAAGGTAGTCTGCTTTAACAAAATAACTTTTTGAGAGGTTCAAGTACCTATTGACACCAAACTTATGTAAACTTTTGTGTTCCTGCTCCAAAGCCATTTAGAGGGACTAATCTAGAGCCATCTCATGTTATTGCTCTTCTGAAGCTTTTTTTTTTTTTTTTTAATTTGACCTCCATCTTCTTTAAAAAAAAAAAAACAACACCACATAAGTGTGTTAAACCCTTCCCTTAATGAGAACAAACTCTGACAAATCACCAAAGGATTACACGATTCAAGACAACTCCAGTGACATTTCAGTGATGTAGGGTTTACTGTAGTTGCAGCACTTTGAAGATCAACTGTGACACTAAACAAGCAATATTTACATCTGCTCCATCAGCATGAACCTACGGGACATGTGATGTTTGGGCCAAAGCTTTTTCATACAAAGAAGAAATGGAAAGAAAGAGGAGACAAAAAATGATGGCAAGACATGGAGGGAAACGAGTTTAAGTTTTCTTTATGTATTTTATCAATGACATTTAGAAGCACCGCCTGTCCCACCCTCCTATTTTTCCCCTCTTTCCATTGAAAACTGTTCCTCTTCCATTCCAGACTATTTTTATCCAACATTTCATTACCATAATAAAACACATGCATGAAAAAAAAAATAAACTCAAAGAGACAGCGCAGCCAAAAACCTGGATTTGAGAGGCTTATTTTCATCTTTCTTTCTTGTCTTCTATTCTTTTATGTTGCTCTTTTCTTTTCGCTCAGAGAAATGGAAAGAGACATGCCTTTTCTTTCAGCCTGTGCCTCATTATGTTGCTTTTCAGGTCTGCTCTTTTGTATGTGGCCAGCCCAGAGCCATGCACAGGCATAGTGGGGCAGCCGGTGGATTACCCAGACTCACGTCAACACTTCAACAGTACAACCAAGCACTCCAACAAATGCCCCAGCTGAGAGTACCATGAACGTTACATGCTTTAATAAGTGTAGCCAAACAGCCATGCCAAGACTAAACCAAAAGTAACAGCTGCTGTGCCACTGACGTTAGTCTGTGGTACATCAAGGTCTTTAAACCAGGGCAGGGCTATCATAATATGGACAGAATGCATTACTGTCCATGGATAATTAGCATGCAGAGTGCAGTCTAGTCACATTTTGTCATGTAAAGCCTGAGATTAATGTCTGCTTCTGAAATTGAGCACAACATGACATGTCTGTGCTTAACATTAAGCCTGTAAAACATATGCACATTACAAAAGATTCTGAAAAGGAGAATGAATATAGCTACAGTGCACACGGCTGGAGAAAATTGTCCTTACCCTTAAATATTAACTATAAATAAGATTTACTCATGTTTGTGCTGGAGTGTGTTTTGTGCAGGGGGTTGGTTGTTTGTAAATGTTGACCAATTCCATTTCTGAGTTTCCCACATCCATTAAATCCTGTACACTGACTTAGCTTTGTTTGTCCTGGAAAATCCCTCTGCTTGCCTTTATTCTGCTCCTCTACAGCAACATTACATAGCAGTATCTTAGAAATAGCATTAGCTGATGTAAACAAACATCAACTCAAACACAAACGTCATGTAAACACAAGTGTACAAGCAATTACTACATAGTAAATGTTTGTAATTCCTTGTTATAAGAGAAATGCAAGTAATGATTCCAGTACCAAGTCACATAAGTACAACTTCTTTTGTGTCTTTGTAATCCACTCATCTGAAATATATATGTCCTTGGAGGACAATGCGCTATTGTGCGAGCTCATCATACACAAATGCTGCTATTTTTAAAATACACACCCGCAGAACAATGAACATGTTCTGCGACACACCTCTTGTTCATGTATGTACATACAAAGTGTGTGTGTGTGTGTGTGTGTGTGTGTGTGTGTGTGTCTGTTCAGCAGTTGCCAGAATAAAGCTGGAGGTTGAGGCGGTCATCCATCAGAGCTGTACTCTCACCTCTCCTGGGACAAAAAGACAGATGCCCCCTCTATCACTGCTGCATATAGTGCTCATTAAACCCCTTTGCAGTAGTAAGTCACTGTTTCTCTTACTCTCACCTGTATTTAATTGTTTGTACACACATTCTTATCAAAGCTCACAGCGTGTAGCGCATATACACATGTGTATTAGTAAGCCTTGAATCCAGGGTTTCAGAATTTCATAGTTTGTGTACTTCAGAGATTTCCAAGTATACTATAAAGGCACATAATAAATGCACTGTGTGAGAAGGTAAGCCACAGGACCATGATACAAACACCACCTAAGGAATCCTCAGGCAGTCCTGAGACTGTACACAGTGCTGTGCCATAACATGGATAGGCAATAAAATCCCATTGATGGCTGCTGCATAGCTCTTAAGATGAATCTTTATTGCAAGCATCCTTGATTAGATTCGCAGTGGGGAAATTGAATCTGAAGGGTAATATTCTCGGGAGGGAAAGGGACAAAAACAGCAGCCAGTGAGCTGTGAGGGTGAGAGACAAAGCATTAAGTCTGTCAAATCCCACAGAAAAATGGATTTGTCTTTACAAAAAAATAAGATCCCCAAAATCCTGAAGAGTAAGCTACAGGAGCTGTGATGAGTGAGAAAATGACATTTTCAGAATACATCTAATGTAACACCTACCAGCTTATTGCACCATCAGCCCTGTTGCTGTCTGCTCATACTGAAACCTGACAGCAGTACTATACTTTTACCAAAACACGATCATCCTGGTTTACTCATACCATTCATACAGTTATACTTGAAATAAATTGTTTGGTCAAAAAGATTATATCAGATGTTGGATACTTAAATCTGAGTTGATACATTTTTATACAAATTACTGTGATTTATGATATTGTTTATAACTGTTACTGGGCAGATTAGTGGTTAAAGTGGTTTACACCACTGGCTTTGGTGTGGAAGATTGCCAGTTCGAGACCCAGGTGGGACCCCTTGGGAAAGGTCCTTTATGCTATACATCCCTATACCTGTAGCCACAAGGGGACGATGTCTCATTGTGCCGGTCCCAAGCCTGGATAAATACAGAGGGTTGTGTCAGGAAGGGTGTCTGACGTAAAAGCCTGTGCCAAATCAACACGCAAATGTGATTCCCTATGGCGACCCCTGATGGGTAAAGTTGAAAGGAACATTTGTTCATATTGTTTATTCTGTTAAACTTTTCAGGTTTCTTCATTACTTTGGAATACATCAGATTAACTGTATTCTTGTTTGCTTTTGTTAATAAAAATTAACATGTCAAATACATAAAGCCCTTTACTGAAATATTGCTGCAAAATCACTAGATTTCCACTGAACTCGTAGTAGAAAGGAAACTGAGGTACAAAGGAAAACAATGTAGAAAAATGACAAAATATGGTAATATAATGGTAGATTCACCCCTTTGTTTTAAATATAAGTGGAGATATTTACCATGTTACAATTATGTAAAAATAACCACCATTATCTGAAGTAATATTAGTATGGTAACCATGTATAATAATTGTGACAGGCCTATAGTTCTGGGCTATTTGAACATCCAGGCAAACCTCATTCAGTTCCTGCAAAGCCCAAGTAAAGGCGCTCCCTTATCCACCATTTTCTCTCTTTGACGATCATTTTTCCTTCCTTCAGTTGCTGACTCAGCCCTCAGGGAGGCTCCTCTGAGGCCGGCCCCAACGTGGTTTCAGTGGGATTAGTGAATCTCTACTGATGGTAAATGGTCATGTGCATCTGTGTACATAAACCCAAATATGGTGCAAAACTCAGTGATACATAATACATGAATTTTACAGATATGTGTGAGAAGATTTAATGAACGTATTGATTAATGCACCTACAGACATGAAAACACATCATTAACCTCTACTGTTTTAGTGATAAATGATATAACACTATTACTGGTTTTGTAACGAAGTGCTCATTTTCAGGCCAAAACCAAATATAGCGCACCATTACAACTGCAGCATTTACAAGTGGTATTCACATCTCCCCTGTTGCTGTTCACTCAGCTCTGCAGTATGGAAAAACACTACTGCATTAACATCTCTAACACACATACACGCGTCCTGTTTCCATGTGTTTAGGGGACATGACATACACATACATTAATCTCTTGCCCTAATGTTAGCCTAACTAACATCTTTAAATCTTCAAAAGTAATTTGTGTCATGGGAACCTGGTATTTGGTGCTCATAAAGAAGCTGCAGAACACACATATAGACTTCAGCCCATAAAAATATTGTGTGGACAGCTGTTAAAATATGCATTCATTGGATCCCCATCCTCACAGTATTTATCAAAACTGAGCAGCTAATTCTAACCTTAGCCCTAAAACTAAAGCAGGAACCCTAGGTCTTTAAAGGTCTATGGAGAAGACAGGCTGCTCTTCGTACACTTCTTCCATCAAGTCCTCACTTCACTGGTTAAAAATTCACACTGGTTTTCACAGCGACTGTCATACAGAAGCGCACACACAGCCATTGAAAAGCCATTTTCTGTGCGTTCATGAAGAGGGGACGTTGAGTTCCCCGCTGCAGCTCTTCTCTGATTGTGTAGTCAGCACTAACGGCACGTGGCTTAAACCTACACCCATGTGCACATTAGGACAGGAGCTCAGATACACACACTCACACACCCTTGGACCTACCTTTACATACACCCTTGTATTAATGCGTCTTTGCACATGCCTGCACATATGACTGCACACACACAAAGAAGCCAATGTAATAAGACTTGCTCATATATTTCATACACACAGTCAAACACAGCAGGGAAGTTAAATGCATCTAAAAATAGCAGCCCATTGGCACCCCCACTGTCCTCATTATTCCTTTCATCGTCCTTATCAGCAATGTGGGGCTCAGTGTTGGACGGTCAAGCCGCTTTCATGGAGCTTTCCTCACGTCCCCACCGACACTGACATGATCATACCCTCTTTTCAATTCTTGTCTTCCATTTCTCCCTTCTGATATTTTCTTCTTGCATCCTCGGGTCTATTCCCCCTCTCTGCCTGCTTAGTGGGACGCACTGATGACTGGCACCCACCACAGTGTGGAAAGAATAAGATGAAGGAGGACGTGAGGGCGCATCCCAGAGGAAAACCTTTATCTTGGCAGAGTGAGCCCATCGATGCAGAAGATGAACCAAAGCAGATGAACCAAGCAAAGTCAGGAATAAAAGAAGAGACGATAAAAGGACACGATAAGGCAAAAACAAGATCAAAAGAGGTGAAAAAGTGAAAAACAAGTCTTCAGTCCACACATTACAGTCAAACCTCTGCGGTACTAACGGATAGAATTTCAGCTGTCTCGTTTATACACCTCAGTAGCAATGATAGAAAAATTATATATTTATCATGATGATATTAAGATCCATGATATTAATAAATCACAAAGGACTTCCTGAATCATGATGAACAAGAAAATATAGTGGAAATTTTCAGAAGGAACAAAAAATTTAACTTGTTTACATTTATCATGGGTTTTCTAAAAATCCAGTTTGTTCATAACAAAATTATTTTAAAGCAGATTCTTTCTATAGTGGACATTTGCTAGTCAATATTTGGGGTCTATGCTAATACCTGTGCAGGTAATATACACATTTTCAGTGCAATATTGAAAAAAAGACTTGGCACTTATTGTATTTTATCCTTATACAATGCAAGTCTACATTTAAGTGTGCACAACAACCTGACAAAGTTTGCAACACATGCCGCAGACAAAGAAAAGGCTAAACATCCAGTATTTATTCAGTAGAGAGAATCTAATGTTTTTTGAGTAAGAGTTTTGATTAAAACCCAGCAGAGGAGTAAGGATAAATTGCTCTATGATGTTTCTGGATGATGCATTGTATAGTCTGTAAATCTGAATGGGCTCTTAAAGTAGGTTAATAAACCTAATGTTGAAAAATGATGTGACAAAACACTAATTGGCTGACAGTGCTTTTTTTGAAGAAGTTTACTTCAGTGCAACAGAAGAGCATCCATTTTGTGCTACTAGTACAGTCTCATGGCAGACTGTGGATGAAATCTTCTGCAATATGTGCGTCACACAGATATGAACACTTTTGTGATTTTTCTTTTTATGTCTGTAGCATCCATGATTGTTTCTAGTTTCCAAAACTCACAGGAACAGTTTGTTAGGACAACAGCCTTAAGGGAATACATGCCAGAGAATATAAAATTAGAGGCAGTTAGCAAAAATACAAAAAGCAACCAAATTCATTTGATCCTTTTTAACATGCTTAAAAACATGAAAAATAAAAAGTGATGAAATTCTTGCCTTTTGGAGCCAATAACAGAAATGTACTGTATAAAATTGTGTGAACTGCTTTATAAATCAGTACATCCATTAACCCATAAAAACCCAGTGTGGCAATTGCTAAAATGAATTTTCTCTCTAACCTTAGTCGTATTATCACCATTTATTATAATATTAACCTCTGGATTTCATGTTTTTAAGTGAAAATCTGGTATTTTCCTATATTTGATTTACTGATCATGTAAATGTTCAGAAAAGGTCAGGGTAAAGTTTAGGTTTATTATATGAGAAAACTGAAGAAAAAGTGACTTCATCAGCAAAAATATCAATAATTCAACATAAATCAAGTGTCTCCATCCACTGTCATTTATCACCAGTTTGTTTGTTTTTTTTACTGGTGAATCAATGTCGTAGAAGATGACAGTATTTCCACAATCACTATGGAGCCTCTGAGCATCCAAATGAGTCGATGAACATGAAAAGATGACAAACTCAATTTTATGTAAATTATTTACATGTATTGATAGGTTTAAAGGATCAGAACTTATTAAACATTTTAGATCGGCAGATGATTTTGGTCTACAGTAGCTGTTTGAGTTTTTATGGGTTAAGTCTCCTCCCTGCCTTATTCTAAGATGAGCCTGACAAAATAGGGGCTCCCTGCTACTGCACACCTGTAGCCTGACAAAAACACACTTCTGCCTACACAAAGCATGTATTCCCCCTTAAAATGAGACACATACCAAGCACAGATAAGTCCCTAACCCTCAACGAAGCCCTCTGAAACAGGAAGAGAGCACTTGTATTGGGATTTGATGGGTGAGAGTGGTTCAAGGGGGCTGTCAAAGCTGAGAACATACACAGAAGCAGCCGAGGAGAGGCTGGGGTCGCTTCAAGGACTCAAAGCAAAGAAAAGCAGAAGAGAGGAAAAAAATGTGAGCGTATGTGGACTGGAGAGCCGCGTGGAAATAGAAAGAAGCAGTACAAAAGGGAAAGGAGAAGGGAGAGCAGAGAGGGTTGGATATTATGAGAGCGAACATTGTAAGTGAAGCTGCACATGATGAGACGGGTCAAGAGGGAGAAAAAAGGGGAAAGTGAAAAGGTGTTACACAGTTAGCCCTGCTAAGGGAGCGTGTTTGTACAGGGAGGTACAGTGTGGGAAAAGACAAGAACATGAAGAGAAACAGAACAAATTATCATCAATGAGAGGTGGCGTACTTGGTGAAAATAATTTGGATCAAAGTAAGGAGCGCTGACAAAAAAATATTTCATAATTTTTCTCATGTGAAATGAGGAAGGACACATCGATAAAAGCACAAGCTTCTTCCATCCATTAAACTAAGACAGAGATCAAGAAACCATCATCACTTCACTGAACAGCACTTTACTCATTTGTTATTTTCGTTGAAGTTCTTGAATAACAGTTTTTATCGACATCATGCTTTGAACATATCATATATGGCTGCATGAATCACAATGAAAAAAAAAGAACAATCCAATCATACTAATTAGATGCAGCCAGTCAACCATCTCTCTTAAATTAGTGTTAATTTCTTCTTGCTCTGAGTTTAGTTTTAATGTTTATGTAAATTGCAGACTTTTCTCCTATTGCCCTAGCTGATGACAATACTACAGCATCAGCATCCCATTGTGAGCAAGCTCAAAGATACTACATAGGATCAACATGAAAATATGTGAAACTGTGTTTTTCATATCATGAGATGTAAGTGTGAAATTGTTTTTGTGTACAGTTTTGTTATAGTGTAGTACCATGAAGGACACTCTGGTGTGTACAAGTGTTTGCACTTTTCTCACTAGGAAGGACACACACTGCTGAATGTATATAAAAATATAAACGGCCACATCAGCATAAAAACAACAAAGAAGCAATGTCTCAAAATAGTTACAACCTTAGACAGCACATGCTTCCATTTTGAATAAATGGAGCATGAAAGAGAGATGAACAGCCAAAGAAGCCAAGCTCAACACCCACCGCCCTATGACCTCCTCAATCTGCTCCAAACATGCACACCTTCCCCACCACTTTTACTTGTGCATTTGTCTTTTGTTGAATTGCCTGCTCTGTCATCTTCAGTGTTCAGACTCTTCCTTCTGCCTATGATACTGAACATTAAAAGGTGTCCTTGTTTCAGTATCCCACACATCTGCATGTACATAAAACTGAGGGCCATCAAACTCTGAACAATGTAAAATGGTCCTGAATGCACACATCTATAAACCTAAGAATAGTCTGCTGATACTTTTCTTATATTTGTCAAACATCCCATGAAAAGAACAAAAAAGTACCAACTAAAACAAATATTAGCTGTGTATCAAATCCTGATATATCTCATGTCCCTGTATGTTTTTTTTAAATCATCGCAAGCCCCCTTGTGCCGGTTCCAAGCCCGGTTGTGTCAGGAAGGGCATCCAACATAGAAACCTGTGCCAAATCAACATGCGAAGGTGATTCGTTGTGGCGACCCCGGAAGGGAAAAACCGAAAGAAATCATCATCATTTACATGTTTATTCTGTTGTTAAAACAGTCCATCAGATTTGATGACATTTGTTTTAACTTGGCAGTTTTACCACAGTATGTTAATCATTTAATACTAGCAAGACAGTTTACAGTAAAGTATCTTACTAGTACTGAACCCTATTTACATTGGACACCTTATGTGTTACCTGTTAAAGTGTACTAGTCCCAGAGTTTTACATGCCAAATAACAAATTTGTCTTCAGGTACGAGGCACAAAGTGTCCAAATGTCAGCTCAACCACTTTATAA
Source organism: Maxillicosta whitleyi (assembly GCA_029822895.1). Classification (NCBI taxonomy): domain Eukaryota; kingdom Metazoa; phylum Chordata; class Actinopteri; order Perciformes; family Neosebastidae; genus Maxillicosta; species Maxillicosta whitleyi. The sequence continues at coordinate 3,609,626 of JAPSES010000219.1, read as the reverse complement.
ACTCTTCTTCTCCTGCCTCTCTTAGAACCTTGAACAGCAAACACTTACAATCTGTTTCTGTCAGCAATGTTTACACTTATATTAAATATTATATTTGCATTATTTATTGTTTTTATTGCATTATTATTTTTTCATTTCAGATTGGATGGTGTTATGGTTCACTGGTGCAATATTGTCAGTGGGTAAACAGATGTATACTACACTGCCCGGCCAAAAAAAAAAAAAAAAGTCATACACAATATTTGACGTCACCACCTTTGGTTCTGATTCCAGGAGACATTCAGTGGATTTTACTGCACAAATAGTTCTGATCCTTCCATGGGTCAGTACTGCAGTGGTTCATAATGTTGGAGCTGGAACAGGTTATTT
>JAPSES010000219.1:3585886-3609157 GCA_029822895.1 Maxillicosta whitleyi | reverse complement strand
AAAAAAGATGTGACAGTGAATGTCTCCTAGAATCAAAACTGAAGATGGTGCAGTCACATTTTGCATGTGTTTTTTTTTGGGGGGGGGGTTTTGGCCGGGCAATGTAGCCTGTGCCGTCTTTCCATACATTGTCATAATCTTGTGAAAATCTGAACTACTGTTTCTCAGCAAACACATTGAACCTGTAATAATATTAGTCCCATGCAAATCAATACCTGGAACAATTTGGAACATTTTGTTTTGCTACATGCATGTTTTCAAGTCTATTTTGTGATAGAGGACAGAAGGCCAATGGTGATAAATTAATGTTTTGGATGGAAATTTGAAAAAGTATGAATATTCACTGAAACAGCAAACTTACATCCTTCTGAAGTGCAAAATCCCAAACAGACAATCAGATTACACATGATGGCTACAGTAAAGAACATTCTTCTGCATTTCAGTAGGGATATGCGAGTGGTGAGCCTTGACATTAGAACTAGTGAATAATATCAGTAAATCTAATGCACCCCATAAAACACAGAGATGGGGGGGGGGGGGGGCTGACTTCAAAATTACTGGAAATCCCAGTTCATACTAGTCCTGTATAATTACACTCACCTCCTATCACTTCCACTATAATGAATGTTGAAAATTCTGCAAACACGAAGAGGATCAAAACCATAAAAACAGAATCTCTACACATGGACACGTCAGTGGAAAAGCACATGAGACCTACGTGGAATGAAACACTACCAATACCCAGAGACATGACCTGTGAACAAGTAACAAGTCAATTTACATTTTCCAGTCCCTCCATTGAAGTCAAATGGTAATGATGCCATGGGATAATGATTCTCTGTGGGTTTGTTAGATTTAGATTTGCATTTAGCAGCACATTTAAATGTTTCTGTGACCTTTTAAGCCCAGATCACTGAGAAATTGTACTAGATGAGATGAGGAGAAATGAAAATCATAGAGATGGAAATTAAGACAGAAGAGAAAAAAAGGGGTGAAGAAATACTTTAACCTCCATATATCTGGTAAGAGGATATAATCTTTGAGTAAATGGAGTGAGAGAGGCTGAATTGATCTCATATGCGACATGTGACCTTTCACATGAATTAAGCCATGAATATGAACACTCCTGGTCATAATGCGGTGGAGCAGTATTACCACTGACCATAGCGAAAGAAGACACTATTCTCCCACAAACACCATGTAAGAGTCATGCTGTACGAGTGGTTTTGTAATGTGAGAGATATTGATGTATAAAAAGTATTTCTGTAACATGTTACTCAAGACAGCATCTCTGCAGATCCTCCTCCTCCTCCTCTTCTGTGTTTTAAACTTACATAAGTCTGTGCTGCCTTTGTGCACGGACAGCATCAGTAAAGCGAAAGGTCTGAGCAATGTAGGAGTGAACCATCTCTCTTTTGATAAACTGCAGCAAAACGCAGCAGGACTGCTTATAAAGACACATCACCATGAATACGGCTGAAAGAAATCCAATTTATTCAAGATATCGATACAACAGTTAGTGCCGTCATGAAAATAAATCCCTTCGTCAGGTCATAAATGGCTATGTGCATCTTGAGAGCTTGAGGACCGGAGCTCACCTCTTCTGCCATTAAATCATTCATAACCCTGCAGTGCTGTGGACCACGCTGTGCCAGACCTGCCTCCACCAATCTGTGTCTCTGCTCTGACAGTAAGCACACACACTACTAGATTCACCGTTTTAAGCCCTGCACTAAAAGCAGTCTCCACAGACGGCAATTACAGATGCTCATCCAAGCAGGCACACACATTCCCCAACACTGAGACAGTTGGTATTTATTTCTGTCTCCGTGATCTTACTCCTCACACCTGTATCCTATTTTACCCTCTGTGACGGCAGGAATCTACAATATAAAGATATGTCAAAATCTGCTACTCGCTCTGATAGTCTCTCTCCACATGGCACTCCAACACCATCGATCAGCTTCGCCTTCATATTCATGAGCTCTGCAGAGGGTCTGGAAGGGCAGAATGGACAGCAGTTCTTGGCAGAGGGGGGTTCCCCAAGATGTATGTACCTACATAAATTCCTGCACTTATCAATACATCTGTAATGGAAATTAAATCTTAGTTTAAACTACCACTAAAGAAATTTAGATACATCTGTCTACGTTTGCATTTACCTCCAAACCTGTGACACAAAATTAACAGCATATTTTACACAAGGTGTCATCCACAAAGATGAAAGAATCTGGATTTTTTTTTTTCTGCTTTCAGGATTCAACACCATTAGGCACACTTTCTCAAAAATGAAGGCAGCTATATTGATGATTCTCCAAATCCGCCATATGTGATGATCATTCACTTCCCATCTGATACTAGTACTAATCACATCCAGTAACAACTGATGATCGATGCATGAATCCAGATCACAGGAGAATGTTTTGAAGGTCAAGCAATTGATTCATAACATAATAGGTTGCTGTGTAGATTTCCACAACATAGTGGAATTATCCACTGTGATGGATATTCGTTTTATGCCAATATTATATTATCAGATATGAAATATAGGAAGAATACTAATAAGGACAAGAACTAATAGAGGTTAAGCACCTTGAAATGAGTGAAGCTTAATATAATGAATAGTTACAACTGAAATGGTGGAAAGTGGAAGTTATGATGAAATAAGACATTTCTGTTTTTATTTAGTTGATTTTGTATAATAATATACAGTTTAATATAAGTGATTGTACAAATTTCTTAGAGCTACCTCAAATAATTACGAGCAGCCAACTATAAAGCTCAGAAAAGCTACAAATCCCTTTGTCCTAGTTGATGACTTTTATTGAATTTTGACCTGAAAGCAGCAGTAGCAGGCATTGGAGACTGTAAGTTTTAGTTAATAAAACCGTCAGCGTGGAGCCCTACATAATGAACTGTGGTGGTGAGATTATTTATAAGAGCCACCTAAGACAAGATGGCTTATAAGGTGCATAAAGAGAAGTGTTTGTCTTATTGGCAGCTAGATAGACACAAATAAATTACATGTTTTGGGTCATCGTTACTTCTTAATTAGTATATTACAATGTAAGGTTAGGAACAGAACACAGTACAATCAATTTTACTGGAGATAAATGTCACCAAATATACCTTTTCTTTTAGATATCTGGAAAATGATCATCAAATATCTGTTTTAACCTCTTCATCCTTGAATTTCATCTCTGACAATCAAGCCCATGACTGAACAAGTGCAGAATTCCTTAATGAATAATTGATGACTCTGCGTAACAGTATTGCAGAACAGCATTGAATTACTGCACTGGAGCAAAGGGAGAGGCGGGTGTGAACACAGCTTGTGTGTGTACTGCATGCTCGGCTGGTATCTGGGGCAATGTGTGACTGTGTGTGTCGGATAAAGACGGAGCCCTCCAGGCGACACAAACCAAACACAAAACAAACCGATTCCTCCCACATTGTCAAGCCAGGTCCTCCACATTTACTGTCCTCTCTGCCTTTACTCTCCTCAGGACATGTCCATGTCTTGTGGGTGATCTTTGAATTAAACTGTCAGCATCCTGACTGCATCAAGCTGTGCGGTAAACCTGCTCAGATGCTGACCAAGTCACAGTGAAGTTAAATGGAAAGGAGATGCAACTGTGTTACAGCCAGCAGAGGGAGCCAATATCAGCTCATGTTTCATCTGTCCTCACATCAATCCATCTTTAATGAATCAAAATAGTAAATTAAACCTTATATTGTGCACCATATCTCATTTATTCACTTTCTGGGTATAAGAAACTCCTAAATTGTCTACCAATCTATCACATAACATTTTTGGTAGTTATTTCCAGATGCTCTTATTACTCTCCATCTGCTCTTTAAGGCTGAATATGTATATGCCATACAGTAATAAACCCCCATTAATCATCACCATAGAACATACAGACAAGTTGAAAGATCATATTTGTAAATATCCTGTTTATTGTTGCATCCACATCAGCTCTATTTTGCATTTTAGGTGATGAGAGCAGTTATGACATTTAAACTGGGGGAAAATAAATGTCACGCTGTAGATAAATTATCAACAAAACTGAAAAGGTTTGTTCTTGACCCTGAAAAGTGTTTTTAGTGTGTGGTAGACTATGTAAAACATAAAATCCTCTACTGGTATATTGCATTATTGAGTATGTTGTGTTAAGATCAGAGGGATTTTAAGACAAAAATAAAGATTATAAACTGCAGGATGTAAAACAGCAGACAGTGGACAAATAACGCCTGAGATATCAGCTTATTTTGGATTTACACTGTTCAAATCAAACAAGAAGGATTTACACTAAAACAAAACATTTCCCTGCACCACAAATCCAGATTTTCACACTCGAACATCTCTGCTCAATATCAGGATATTCTAAGCACATTACATAAGAACTGAGGCTGAAGAGTTCAGGCATACTACAGTGTTGAAACAAGTGTATACACAAAAAAAAACCTTTGGAACTCACACAATGCTGCAAAAATCAAAATGTAACAATTAAATTCACTTTTTTGTGCAGGAATAGGCCTTGTAAGTTACTGTAAGTTGAAATGCATGAAAATATGAATGCTTATATCAGATGTAGATAATAACACTCATATGCATATATAATTTAGACAGAGGACATGATATTTTAATTGTTAATATTATCTGATCAAAATTTAACACTTTGACAAAGATGGCTTGAGAACATGAAAAAGGAGCAAGTGAGCACTAAAGGTTGAAAAAAAAAGGGTGGGAATAAATACGTGAGTAGGTGACAAAGTGGATTCAGTTTCATCAACTCAGCAGGAAGTAAGAATTGCAAAAATGACAAGAACAGAAAGACAGCAGGGGATGTGGGGTAAGAAAACCGATGAATGATGGGGAAAAAAGCAGTCTTAAACGGAAGTGGCTTAATAATGACCTTCAGAGTTGGAGTGTCTTGATATTTAAGACTGTGTTTGAGCTACAGCCATAAAAGATTTTGAAGTTAAGAGACAATTTTTTTTTTTTTTGGAAAATGGTAAAAAGGATGGAGACGGACAACTTAACATAAAACTGTACAGCTGTGATACGTTACAGAAGTTACAGTTCAATGTAGTGATATACTATATTAATTATGCATTTAAAATAAAAATTATCATAATTTCATTTTAGGAAAACTGTATAATAAACTGCATAATATCAAGCCATAATAAGTGACATTGCATCTATAAGGTGTTTAAAAACAACTCAAAATTGTATATTTTTTCCATATTAACAAACCATAAATCAACAATGAAGGGTCCAAATCATCTGACACTCACAAAAAAATATTCTAATACTCATGTATACACAAGTAAAATATCTCTTTAATGCATATTGACATACTCCATCTCTGTTATGGGATCATGGTTGATCATTTTTCTATATTTTAACTCTTATCACAGATACCAGACTTTAGTGTGAGATGGAAAATAGACTGTAATAGACTTTTCAATAGTTGACTGGTTCTTTAAAGTGACTTTTTTTTTTTAAAGTGTTGACAATAAATCAAAAACATTGACCTAGGAGTTATTTCAGTCACATGTAGAATGACCCAGAGGCTGAAACATAACCATACAAAAAGGAAGCTACAATGAGCACCATACACTCACTACAGACGTGCACACATTAGCATCAGATGCAGAAGCCTTCCACCAACATGTAGGCAATTAAAAGGTCATGCCTAAGGGTACACTGAGGCTAAAGTCACAATACTCTACTGTGGCAAACATTTTCTCCATTACCAGCAGACTAACTGTCCTGCTCTGCCTCAAGCCCTGCCATATATTCTCCTTCACTTAGAAGGGGAGTGGGGGTAATGGGAAAAATGAGAAGAGCAGCCAAGGAGTAAGAGAAAAGCATATGGTGAAAGCAGCCAAATGCAGAGTAGTCAAGATTTAACTCCAGTTGTCAATAAAAATGAATAATTCACCTGAAAGACATGCCAGCTCCTGAAGCTGTCAGTCTCCTCATACCTCCCCGATTAACACGATTGGACATTGACCAAACTGGGTTGGAAAACAGTAGAATCAAAGAGGCCATAGTGCACAACTGGCTGACCTAATCCATATGGGAAAGATGGATTTTCAGTGAAGCATATTACTGTACAGGAAATGAAATATGGACGTGAACATAGAGCATCTACTGTCGAAGTGTAGTCCGCTAAAGGACAGTGTTTCTGTGTTTGTGAAGGAGGTAATTAGAGCTGTCACTGGGCCAGATGTTGGTGTTGAGCAGGGTCAGGTTATCACACACACACATAGGGGGCCCCAAGTGGAAGGAGGATCAAGGGCAAAGCAGAAAGATCCAAGCATTGCACTGCTGTCCTCTAAAACATTTACACTGAAGATGAGCTTTTCTGTGAAGATAATCACAAAGATAACCAAAAGCCTTGGTCATGATATATTAAAAATGAAGACATGTTTAATAAAAGTGACCGACAAATGAGATGATGTCAGTGTTCATATTATGATTAGACAGTCCTCCATAATATCACTAGGTGGCGACATCCAACTCTCTCACAGAACACCCAACGCTATGCTGACTAAGGGCTGGATGACAGTCGATGTGTGTGTGCCAAGTCTTCATACATGTGTGCTTACATGTGATGGTGCGCGAGGTGCAGTTGACCTTGTAAAGCTGCTGCATACACGTAGATTCTCCTTCATTCTTTGCCGATACTGCTATAGTCCCACAGGACCATACCCCCCCTCCTCTGCTATCTTCCCCAGTTTGTAATCTAAATTGATTTAATGTGGAGGAAAATGCAGCAACAACATTATCTGAACAAATGACTGTTTAGTAAATCACACGATTTATAAGTGTGTAAGGAGGAATTTGATTATTCCACATCTACCTACACAGCACTCCCATTTTCTTTTCTTCCCAGCCTACTGAAAACATTAGACTGCTGTAACAGTAAAAATGACTGATGCTCCATCCCCCTTCCTGCATCTTATTGCTGCTCACTTAATCTCTGTTGCTTTTCTCTCTCTCTCAATTTGGATCCACAATGTTTGGTACAAATTCATAGGTTGGGGGAAGAGAGGGAGGTGGAAAGAATCAAATGCATGATGTTGCAGTGTTGCAATGTGCCGCAAGTAGCTGCAGCAGAGAGAGAGAGAGAAAGGGAAGGAGTTGTAGTCTATATCGAGGCAGGAGAATTGATTATGGGAGGGATGGAGGAATGTACTCTAGGAGAAAAGGAAAGGGGTGGGCACCTGGCTCTGCATCTGCTCGAGAAAAATCTCTGGGGTCAGCCAATTAGAGGGAGGGTGACACCACTATCCTCCAAGCTGCCTAGTAAATCCTGCGCCAGAAGACAACCCACGTGCCTCTGTTCAACAAACGTGTGATCTCATAAAATGACACACAAACAGGCAAGGACACACACATATACACGCAATGAAGACCTTTTAAAGTGCAAATGAAGGCAGTTAAAGACAGGCCACAACTATTTGAGGTGTAGGGATCATATTTTTTTTTAAAGGGGTTATAGGTAGTATTGATGTTCCAATCTCTTAACAGCAGTCACATACCAGAGGAGGACAACCAAGACCACCAACAAATAGCAAGCTCCTTTCGGCTTTTCCCTTCATGGGTCACCACAGCGAAACACATTTGCATGTTGATTTGGCAGAGGTTTTTACATCGGATGCCCTTCCTGACACAACCAGGCTTCGGACCGGCACAATGAGGCTCGAGTCCCCTTGTGGCTACATTGGGATATACAGCGTAAAAGACCTTTCTCAAGGGTTCACACCTAGGTCTTGAACCGGCCATCTTCCGCACCAAAGTCTGCTGCGTAAACCACTGTGCTACCCAGTCACTACCAAGACCACCAACAAATCAACACTATATAACCACTCTATCACTCACTGAATTAAGTATAAAGCTCATTGTTGAGACTCATCTGTATAAGGGTGTCATCAATTTTTCATCATCAAATTTGCAACAGTTATTTTTGTCAGTCCAAATATCACGTGTTGTGTGAGCTGATAGTTTCCATTATAGCTCCGTTAGCTTAGCTCTGTTTTTAGACATAAGACAGCCAAAATAAAACCACACATTATCTTCATTTTTGGTACAGTGTGTGATGTCACTAAAGATCTGTTTGGAATTGGGACAAAAACTGTTTGGAACAGTTAAATCAGAACTAAATCAACAAAAAGTGAATGTCAAACAAAGATGCTGACACTGCAATTTCAGCATCAACCTCTGTTCTTTTCATTTGCAGCCTCATTGATAAATCTTTATTGTCATTGCACAATGATACACAGTAAAATGATGTAACAAAATTAGGGCTCAACAGAAAAGTGCTGCAACATGACTCATTACTCCCTCTAGTGGTCATATCAATCCATCAGATATGAATGGATTAAGTTTCCATCTCTACAAATTAATATACTGGCATCTTTGGTGTAACGTCACAGCTCTTTATTCTCAATACTCTAATGATAATTTAGGCCATTTTTAGTATTGGAAAGGGAAAATACAACATATAGACCCTTTAAAAAAGGTACAAATAAAGATGTAACAGCATTCAACCATTAGTAGATTTGCTGTGGGTACAGATTGTCCAATGCCATGTTCCCACTCCATGAACTTTCCCCAACAACTAGGAATCTCTGGAGAAACTACAAGGACCAGGGTCTAAATTTAGTTCAGGGGACTTTATGTTACCCCTAAAAGAGTCCCTGCTCAGGGTTAGAACTTTCTGATAATTCAGGAAGTTTGGAGGTTGAACTTGTAGTGCTGAACATTTGTTTGGTCAGTACTTACAGAATTTTACCTTGGACAGTGGACACCACTTTTAAAGTACAGCTGTATATAAACATTTTATGCTAGAGTTGTGGAATAAGCACATGACAGCTGCAGTAAAAGCCAGACCTTTGTTGTATAGTTTCTTGTACAGTGGTGCCTAAAAAAAAATGTAAAAACAGCTGTTGCTTTTTCCACACATAAGGGGACCAATTGATTATAGGAGGTCAATAGACCTCAGTAGAAATGTAGACCAACAGCTAAACCTTCCATTCTTGGGGATTAGTGTTCTGGGATAAAACATTGTATAAAGTTACATACAATTCATCTCTGCCCGGCTTAGGAGCACTAACCAACAAAAGGAGAAACATTTGGAGAAGACATCCCTTATGTAAACCACATAGACCATTTCCTAAAAGAATGGAGATATTTTCAGGATTTTTTTTATTTATTTTTTTATGAATACAAGAAAAAAATAAATGTCAGTATGTTTTGTTAAACTCACAGTTTGATAAACACATCTCCAAAAAAAAAAAAAAAATCTAGCCCAATTTACAGTAATCGCTGAGTAATACAACAGGGATTTCACTATGACTCAAAGAAGGTGCTATTGAACTATTTTGCACTTTAACAAACCATTATCACATTTGCACAACTTGAGATTTAAGTAGGCTACCATTAGTGGAAAAGGATGACACTGTGCATTTTCACAATGTAAATATAGTTAAGAGACAATGTAGACACTGAAATATCAGACAATAAGGTTCACATTTGCAGAATTTGAAGCAGAAGTGTTGTATTAGCTGCACTGGGTTTAGCTGGTACCCAAGGGCTGCCAGGGACAGTTGCCAGAGACACTGACAAAAATAAATGCTAGTTATAGACTTTATAGTACAGAGAATCAATATACTATATACTCAAAGTTATTAAATAACAAGTGTTTGAATACATCACTACAGATTGAGCACCTGTCACATGGACAAACGAGGGTTGTTATGTTCTATGTCATGTTTCATCCTCCATCTGATCCGCACTTTATTGGCCATCGTCATGCAGAGCATCACTGTGCACACTGGGTGGGATGAGACGTGAAGAGGATCAAATCAAAGTGACATCACCTCTCTCTCCAGGGATACAGATGAAGAGGTTTACACATGCCTAAGCTTTTAATAACAGGTCTGCAATGCTTCCGAAATGTGATGATACTTGACACAGGGATTAGATGACTCCAAAATCTGCACTCCATTAAGTAAGATGTGTCATCAGGGAGCAGAGAGCAATAGCTCAAGGCATCACCAAAGGCCACTCCTGGTCTGGTGTTGTCATCCGGTTACCCAAAAACAAAGGACAAATGAAGGAAACAATACCTGGTCCTTAAAAGCCTGGCTGAGCTGAGGTAACGTATATACTGTAATTCAGCACACAACACTAGACTATGCAGGTTTAATTCAGTCAGGAAATTCAGGCTGCAATCATGAACTCAATCTTCTGCTGCCCATCACATTAAATGAATCAGACTTTCTCTATTGTCCGCACTCAGAGAACTGGAACTGAGAATTACAGCCGGGAAACTGTGCTGCTGTAATGATCTACTGTACTGTTGGGTTTTGAATTGAATTATTCCTCTTCCCTCCGGTAGACAGAAAAAAAAAAGGAATCATCATATCAATCAGGTAAATTAGACACCCGTCATCCAATACAGATGAAAAGGGCGCAGAGTCACCCTGGGGTCACCCACACTCCTCTGATATTTCACTCCTTTTTGCTCCTTCCCTCTTCTTCAGCTCTTCCCCTGGGCTATGTTCCTCCAGTCAGAGTGCTCATCTTCACACCAAACACTTGCACAAAATCACAAACACATAAGGTGCTTCCCACACACGTAGAAATACAGTCTTACACCAGAATGTTCGCTTTGCAGGCAGAAGCACACACATAACACTAGTAAAAGATCTGCTCTAAAAATGAAGTATCCTTTGTAAATCCTCACTTCATTTCATGCGAGTTGCCCTTTAGATGAGGAGTTATTACCTCTGAGTCAAACTCAAATATGTGATGATGGTAATGCACCTTAATGCTGGATGCCACCTGCTATAAAAATGGGTGAAAAAAATGGAGAAGTCTGTTCTGTGATGTAGATACTGGCAGATTTAGCAAACTATAACCCACACTTGCTGTAGTAGAGGTGGGAAATATGGTTCAAACCCATCATGCAATGTGATTTTATCACAGCAGTCATATTTATCACAGTTGGTATGAAATGGGTTAAAATAATCTTAATGTACTTCATCATATTTGACTATTTTCTTCTTTTATGTGAAACTCAATGCAAACCACCTGACTAGATCTTTCCTGTTCAGATACAACAAATTCTGTCACATTTACATTTTCTTCCACAAAACTTGTTGTGTCATGGTAAATGATAGACCATAATATAAAACTGTAGACATTTTCCTGATGCACAGTATGTATTCTTATATTGCCCTACTGAAGAAGGTAAGACGTTTTTATGTGCTTATACATGAATTTAGCAATAATAAAGAATCTTAGACTCCATTTCTACAATTCTTTCATTTTCTGTAAGTGTTTAAGCCCATCACAAAGCTCTGCAGAAGCCTGACAACTACTGTCAGGTGTTCTGGAAGAAAGAAACACGCAGGATAGCGTCTCTAGGACCAGCGTTGCTGATCCCAGACCTGGACAGAACCCACCCAGACATAGGGAGGACATCTAATCTCTACACCAAATAGAGTTTACATTTCTGCAATTACATCTTCCTAAATCCAAGTAAATCTTAGTGAATCTGTATAAGGAGATCTGACAATGACATCCCTTTGTTCAGTTTTCAGATTCTTAAAACCATTGATCCTAATACAAAATCGCGATAAACTGCACCAAACACCTACAGGTTAAAGCAGAACACATACTCTGAGACAAATAAAATCTTTTTCTACAGCGCAAAGTAGAGCAGATCAATACAGTAGATGGTAGGCTGCACACTGCAGAGGCTCCTGGCTATCATACACATTAGTTCAAGAGATGCAGCGCAGTGTGAAGAGGGAGGGCTCGGAGTACCTGCACATCAAACCTTGCTAAGCTCCCTATCCCACCTCCTGTCCTTTCCTCACTCCTCTTTCATCAGCCAGAAGGAGCTTAAAGGGAGAGAGCTCAGGTTGGGTAATGGACACCCAAAGCTTTCCTTTTTCACAACAAGCTGTTCAGCAATGACATATCAAATTCTTCTAAGATATCACTTCACATTATTTTCCTTCCCTTCCCCTCTCCAAATCTCACTCTCCTTTATGGAATGATGTGGATCCATTTCAATAACCCTGATCTCTCAATTCTTGTTGAGTTACATAACAGCTACACTATCAGAATAACAATTGGGAGGAGAGATTAGCGCAATCGACCAAGGAGAGATAGAGAGGAAAATGAAGGGAGGGAGGGATGCACTGGAAGGAAAATCTAAGGAAGCCCCTCTCAATGACACATCATTTCACGTGCAAGCTTAAAAATGAGTATGTATTGCAGTGCAGTAGGAGGCGGTGCACAGACGAGCGCTGCTACTGTTAATGTGTTTTTTTAATGATCAACACAAACCTGCGTTGAAGACGTATGCATTGCTGAAAACACTGCAGTAACACGTGTCACTTCAGCATCATTTACAATCATTAGCCGGGAAACACCAATAATGGTTCAAGTCTCAGAGGTTTATGAGGATTATCAAAATCATTCATCATGTACACTTACATTGTATTCTGCAGGTAATATTCTAATTCAGGTGGTGTTGAAACTTAAAATGAAAGATTGGATAGTGCAGTGAGAAAAATGGAAATGGAAAACCACACTGATCACATTTAGAAAATAATCTCAGGCTTCAGAGTTTTGGGAAAGCCGAAGGCCTGCAGAGAGGGACGGCCTGGTGGCTGCTTGATGTTATTTGAATTTTTTATTAAATTAATTTTTTTCTATTTTCACACAGAATTGCATTGCACCCTTTGGGAATCAGATCCACTGCCGTTACCTGCTTTGAAATTTCCCAGGCACCACTGTGGGCGGGTGGAAGGGAATTGGCCTCACATGTGCCTTTCCTTTCTTGCTTTAATTAACACAGACTCATTCCCAGGCTCCATCAACATGAGTGAGTGCCCTGGTCAGGCCTGCTGAGTCATCCATCTGAGGGGTTCCACAGGGCCCACCTGGGCCACAGCCACACATTCACACTTCAGTGTACAACATGGAATTCATTAACACAAAAATATGCATTCGTTGAGTTTAAGTAAATAGAATAGACACAGACAGCTACCTTTTCTTTTACACATATTGCCATGTCTAACATACAAACACATCATCCCCCTTGCTGACATAAGCAGATCCTACTGTATCCAAACTGTATTTATCAAACACATAAAACCCATGTTTTAAAATGTGGTACTTCTGAACCAAAACCACTTAAATCATTGTGTCTGTTTACATGACCATAATCAGATACCTGGCAGTAATCTGATAATTGTCAAATAGGATGTGCTTACATGCACTTGTTTTTTGTTTATCTTGTTTAATAAGTATTATTATTTTCACCTATGTTTTGTGTTATGTTTGTGTCTGAAATAAACTGAAACTTTAGAAATGCAACAAACCCTTGTCTACATATTTCAGTCTATAATTTTATTTTTTTCAAAGCATCTATACGTTATGATGCAAGATGTACAGTCATTTTCAGAACATCCAGTCTTGTCGACCATGGCAACACCTACAGTGTCAGGGTTAGCTGTAACGTGGGTGCTAAAAAGACTACAAAATAGGTCACATGTTGCTGTTATCCTTCATTTCATAGTTTTCCTTTGCATAACTTCCATTTATAGATTTTTTTGTTACAAATTTGCAGATGTAAAAAAAAAAAAAGAAAAGAAATAAAATCAGATTAGCCTGTATACATGCATGAAAACATTGGAGTACTGGTGAGATCTAGGTGTATTAATCCAATTTGTCATAATCAGATAACTGCTGTCATCAGATGAAGCCTATCAGGTTTATCCTGTTTACATGATCACTTGAATAATCTGATAACTCTGGAAATCAGATAATGATTGGAGTATTGGTGTGCATGTAAATGGGCTCAATGTCTAAGGTTACAGAGAAATTTTGTAGTTGCAACTGATTTGCACAAACCATCAAATTTGCTGAAACCATTGATTTCAACCATCATCTGTTAATCTTTAAAGTTAACCGTCACACCGATTCTTACAATTAAAATATGAGAGTTTGAGAGTTTTTTAAAACAGTCATTGAAAAAAAAAAAATGTTTTGGATTCATTGTTGGTAGGTAAAAACATGCAATGTGAATATTTCCTGTCAGACTCAAAATAAAAATACTGGCAGCTCAAACATTTAATTAAATGACTTGCCGTTCCCTATAGCCAATCCATCTCCAGGTCGATGTGGATAAACACTGGCTTCATTAGTCCATATGTTCTGGAAGTGCCCAATCATTTCTAAGTTTAGGTCAAAAGTAGTTCAAACTTTAACTCAGATCCAGGTAAGGTGACTTTATCTGTACCCGAAGTTAGATTTGGTTGCAGGTAAAAGTGAACAACACACAATACTGTAGGCAGAGACATAAGACAAGTGGCAAAACAAAAAACTGACAGGCAGACAAAATGCTCCAGACAGGATATAGAGAAAAATAGAGTAAATGAATAGATAAAAATAAGTAAAATAACATAAGATAGGGCAAGCCCTAAAAATAAAAGCATATGTTTAATTTCATTTGGTGATGGTGAACCTGAATTATCTGACACTTTAATATGTTTAGAGAATTTGTTGGCAAAAAAATCATATTCTGGTACCATACCAAGAGAAATAGCCACCATCCCATTGAAATGACAGTGTGGATGCCTTGAGGTAAATTATTTCATATATTCCGGTCTTGTTCAATATTGTTTCTCTTTTTGACAGGTCTAAAAAATTTTGCAAAAAGTATTCCAAATAAACGTTCCTTTTGAGTTTGTATCATACTTAGGAGTTCTACCACTAGAAAATGTCTAATGACATTTATTTCAGATTTGCCACTTGTAGGAAAGCCATTACAAGAAAAACCTACAGTAGATTGCCATTATTTAACATTTTTAAGAAGAATTACTTTTGCAATAAGACTATAAAAAGGTCTGTTGTTGAAAAAAAGATGTCCAATGTCCATTTCACGCCTTTTGTATCAAAGTTTTTTTTTTTATTTTCATTTTTTAATATCAGAAATGTGCACCCAAGCATTACTGTTCTAGGAAGTTTAGTTAAAAATGTCTATTGTATAAATTACATCTTTTGTATTGCTGAAAGAGGATCAATCAACCAATCATTATCTGTAAGTCACAGGGGTATCACTATGATTCAGTTGTGATTTTCAGATGAATGGATGAGAATGGTGATTTGGTACATGAATAAACATGTGAACCATGGAAAATACAAATAAAAATGAAAAAAAAAGATGTTCACATTTCCTCTTTTCTACTTGCAAAAGTGTCATGTTCATAATATGGCAACAATTCCTTCATTTTCTGATCCAATATAATTCATGAATAGTGTCTAGTTGGTGGCATCCTTTATTTTGGGGGTGCATTTTATTATTATATCATTGAATGTAATTATCTATAGAAGAAAAACAATTTAATTGTATTCACAAGGTCCTGGATGAGACTTGAATAAAACTCCAGTTGACAAAATTTGCAACACTTTGGTCAAAGGTTACAGCAGCTGTAAGTTAAGTACTTCACCATCTTTCATAGATTGACCAAAAATTATGTTTCCAATTTCACTTTCTTGACAGCAGGTAAGCAGGAGCAATCAACCCAGTTAGAGTTGGTTCTGATAGGCTTAGTCACTGCTGCAGCACCTCTAATCCACTGCACCAAACCACACACAAATCAAACAGTCGTACATGCACATGAGCACTGTACTGGCTCCTACGTAGGTCAGTATAGTGCCCATCTGTCAGGCATCAAACACATTAGCCACCGTGCATGCTCTGCTTCCTCTTCAGGCAAGGAGGATAAGAGATTTTGGAGGACAGAGGGTGAAGCAGACATAGACGAGGGTGGAATAATGATCCACTGCTGCCACCTCTACTTCATATGAAGATGGAGATGGGCGCTTTGATATCACTTCTTTGTACTGTTCCCCAGTAGCCATATTTGCTGCACAGAGTTTTGCCATGTCTATTGTTTAACTTGAAATGATAGGCAGATTTTTCCCTTTATGTTGCCTGATGGGCTGCGTTACAGAGTATATCTGTAGCCAACACCTCTGAGTGCCAGACACTGTACAGGAGCAAAGTAGACATAGTGCATCCCGACTAGACCTGCTGTATTGATGAGTCTGAGTACTAACACCACTAATGGGTCAGGCCTCAGCTGCCACACTTCTCCCTACACTTCAGTCTTACAAGCAGAAGTCAAGCTTCACTAAGCAGAAGCTGGATGTAAACACTGATGGTAACTTTATAACAAGAGAGTTTTGAAGATTACACTTGAAGTCACTGACATAGGAAATACTTAAACCTGAGCTATAAAATATTGAGACACTTGGTTAAAATTGCAATTGATTGGTTATTAAAGAAAATTCACATTACTTCAGAAATATCAATTCAAATATACAACATAACCTTCACTATAAAACTAAAATATAACACTCATTGAATCCAAAATTTCCCCATTTGTACAGTTAGGTCATTCTAAATCTAGACTTTTATATAATTGAATGTGTTGTTACTGTCATTACAGTTGTGATTTGACTAACTGTGCAGCTATAATTTAAATGTATAAACATAGTGACCTGTAAACGTAAGTGTATAAATAGAAGGTTGTGATATGAGGAAAATCTGTGATGAGCATTAGTCAATATTGCAATAATAATTTTTTTTTTAATTATGAAAGCAATAGATTTTTAAGTGTGCATTTTGCTTAATTCTTTTAATATCTTTTTATTTTTAGTGCCGCTTCCACCTGAATGAGTTAAAGGTAAACACTGGAGAAGAAAAAGAAAAGTAATTTGTACCATGAGGAGGCTAGTTTCTATATTTTATGAAAGGGGGGGACTTGTGATAGGTATTTCAGTTGTCTCTCTGCCATACTTTCATTAAAATGCATGTAACATTATCACACTATTGACATTAGTGTTCTATTTTGTGGATATAATGCTTTGTATAATTTTGTGGATGCATAGGGAAAAGCAAGTGAAAGCTGTAAACTACCAAACAATATTTCATAACTAAGTCAGAAGAGTCACCATAAAAGTTTTTCACAATTACGAGTCCCTGAATTGCAAATATATTAAATGACATGTGATGTTCTCGTTTGTTTGGGATTAATTTTATGTGTTTATCTCCTATGACCTTGGGAATGTTTAAAAAACTTAAATACAATGATACATATTTTTATGCATCATACTGATAAGAGACAAGTGATCCACATCGTAAAAACAGGACTTGATCCCATACCATCATACAGAACTATTGTCACCAGGTACAACACTTCAACATAAAGGAGCTTTAGATGTAGACACAAACACACATACAGAATGAGGTGAAAATAGGTGCTGACTCCGACAATAGGGCTTTGTTCACATCCTGACAATGCTCATTTTTCAAGAGGAGCAAACTCATCAATAAAAGTAATTTGAGGACAACATTATCCACTGCTCAGCAACTGACCTGTGCTGTATAATACCACTACACCATGAAGCCAATTAAAAGACATTTTTACCCTCTGATGAGGAACTGTTCGCTTAATGAATCTGGGCATTCATCAATGGACATAAATTTAAGCCCTTGCAAGGATGGAAATCATAAAATACCAAAATACACTAAGACAAAGACACTTAAAATAATAAAAAATTTAATGCTAGCGATGGTAAAAAATGAAATAAAAAGGAGCAACTCAAAGAAGTTCTGTGAAAGTTATTGATGGTAAAAGGTAGCGACATGAAGCATTTGCATTTAAATCTAACCAGGGGCCCCTAGAGGCCAAAATAATCAGTGGACCAAACATTACAGAACCATTTGACAGATATAACCTGCTAATCAACAGACATTTCTATTGTTTTTTTTTTAGCCTTCGCTCTTTCTTATTTTACTTTAGTCTGAACACATGAATCAGCTACTGCATGTTGCAATAATTCAATGTGCAAGAAATGCATCATTTACAAAAAGCTGTGAGAAATCCCTCATATCATTGTTCAGTATAAATAAATTAAATGCCTCCAATTAAGAAGGAAAATGTAGCTTATGTAACAAAATCTGGCATGAAAACACAGTGATACAGGGAAATCGGTTGGAGTATGTGTGTTAATGTTTATGAGCAAACTGTGTATTGTGGTTAAATAAAAGATGTAGGTCTGGCACAAACGAAGTGTTGACTTTGCCTACATCATGAGGATGGTGACAATGCCCAAGAGTCAGCTGATACATGACTCAGCTGTAAGAACAACAACTGAAAACAGGTGTTAAGTGTGACAGTGGTTTGTTAAATGACATGCATGAGAATACATATACGAAAATGCAATTACGCAACTTGTGAATTATGGTCTGTGCAGTCTGACTGTGCAGCTGCAGGCTTTATAGAGGAAACAAAGAAGGCATCAGAAAAAGAAATAGATAAAGAGAGAGAATTCCCCCTGTATTAACATCTGCTCCAGAAACCAGGAATGGCAGTAAGCCAGTGTTTAAAAAAAGGAAGTGGGGTTGGGAGGGGGAGCCAGGAGGCTTATTTGAAAGACTTAAGCTGCATGGTTACGTAAGTGATATGGGATCCTCTGAAACCATACACTTTGAGTCAAACTTGCATTAGTACCCCCACCAGAAATGTCATCCCTCCTCCCTCCGTGCTTTATCCATGCAGGCTTCCCCCTTCTTGAATCTCATCTCACCAGATTCACCCTCACTTGCACACAGGGATTACAGACACAGACAAGCGTCTCTGCACTCCCTTACACACTCGAATGTTTTAGGAAAAGCAACATCTATTAGAAGACATCAGAGTTTTAATCTGGAAAAACTGTCATTGTGTACGGAGTGGTAGTAAGTGAGGGATTCGTGTCCCTTTCACATAAGGCACAAGAGGAGCAAACATCTACCAATCCACCACAGGTCATTAAACCGTTCCCTCTTTTGTTTTTTCTTCTGCGATTGTGCCTTAAAAACTCCTATTCTGTAGAAGTGAAATGGAAAGAAAAAAACTCTACCCCATCCCTGGCCTTCCAGTCCTGCCTCCCCTCTCTGGGAAAGCAGAAGAGCTGTACTGTGTTCCTGTCCATAACACTGTCTCTACTGCATCAGCATCAGATTGGTTTACAGCCAGCCTGGCACAGTGCAGGCTCACAGGGCGGCTGGACTCATACTCATTTGCTGAAGACCAGTTTGCCACCAATACACAACAGCACAATATGCGGATGACTCATTTTCATTAATGAGTTTGAGTGAAATGCGACAAGCGGCCAGAGAAGTAAAGTCGACTCTGCAGCTTGATAATATGTCCCTGCAGTCGGTGACTGGTGGAGGAGAGATTTATTGTTTACAATGAGCTCTGCCAGTCGCTCGAGCGCTGCCTGCCTGGGACTCCTCAGTCAGACAGAAGCCTGCAGGTATCGCTCTGCGGTCATTACAATGCCACATAGAGGGAAAGCAGAGAAGATAACAGACTGTTGCAGACAGAGGAAAGCCCACTATACTTGTTGGATAATTGCTACTGTAGAAAAATATTCGCTCCGTGACACCATACCGCAGTGAGAAAACAAAGAAAAAGAGGAGACAGAGAGAGGGGACAAGACAGAGACAGAGACACAGTGAGAGGTAGACTACTAGACTGCCTTATCAGACGGCTTGGACAGGACAGTCAGTAAAGCAGGTATAAAGCAGTCGAGAGGAGTAGGAGAGCATGCAGTGTGTTGTACCGTTTCCCCGTGTTTGTATGCACAGGACATACATGTGTGCCAGGGAGACTGTGTGTTCACACAGTAGAAACACGCTCATGACTGGTTTCCATGTGTGCCCCGGCACCCCCTGATAGGAGCTTAGCATGACAGAGAAAGAAGGGGGGGGCGTCTCAACCTTCCTGCCCCCCTCTCCAGCCACCCCTCCCTCCCTCTCCACCCTATCCCATCACCCCACCCCTGACTACCCCACCTGTAAATGGTGCCAGTACCTTGCGCTTTTTATCCCGTGAGCGGCTCCTCTTCTTGACCCTTTCCTCCTCCTTCTCTTTGCGCTCCTGCTCCGCTTGGGCTTCTAAATCCTTGTTCTTGCGAAGATGTTTGGCCGCTTGTGCCATGGTGGTGGTGGGGGTCTAGGCGGTGTTGCCTTGTCCAGATGTTACAGCGGTGGTCTGCGGAGCAACGGCGCTGGGACTTGTACCTGATACGGGCCAACACTAGCACTGCTGCTGTGTGTTCCTCTATGGCCCTGCAGAGTCTGAAAGCGTGCTCACCCTCTGCCTCCTCCTCCTCCTCCTCTTCAGCAGTGCAGTCACACACACACACCGGCAGTCCTCAGCCGTCTGCTGTGGGATGCTACTGCAGCGCAGCTCTCTCCCTCTCTCTCTTGCTCACTCACTCTCCCCAAAGCTCACACTCTCTCACTCTCAATTGCTCAGTAACACTTCCCTCGTTCATTTTTTCTGCTGCCTTCTTCTCTGGTCTGTCGCTCTGTGCAGAAGAAAAAAAAACAACAATGGTTTCTTCTTTACTTGTTTTCTGTGACGTATCCTTCATATATGTCTTTCCTTCACTGCATTCTGTTAAACCGCTTCAACACCCCCCACCACCATCACCCCATCAACAAAGATTAAAAACGGATGAACTGACAGTCAGTTGAAAAATAGCACAAGCAGCTTTAAATCAAAGTCAGCTCTCTTTCCTCACATTGCATTGATTTTGTTTCCTTTTCCTGTATTTAATTTCTCTGCACCTAATAGTCCTACTGTGTGTCCAGCTGTACAGGGTCGCTAGGCTGCACGGGGAAGCTTTCATCACTGCAGCCAATCACACTACCAATCACACACACCATGGGAAATAAAAAAAAAAAAAAAAAAGCTAAAACATGCATGAGGGGGAAAAAAAAGCTGCCTCTTACTCGTTTACTCTCCCCCTGTATCTGCTCCCTCCTCCCTCTCCACTCTTCAGGCGCTGCAGCAGACAGCATTGGTACCCGTGCAATGATGTTGGTGCAGTGTGTTTGTGTGTATTACATTCAGGCTGTGAGCAATAAAACACTATTTCTTAACACTCCTTGAACACCTATTGTAATGTGTGATACGGACATTATAGTAACAGTAGAGTGAGCTTTGCTTCATTGGCTTTTTGTTTTCTTGTTTTTCCCTCTTCATTCCATGAACCTTGGTGTCATTTCTGCACACAGTAAAATACATAGGCTTGGTGTAAATACTCCATTGAAAATCATGCTTTTTCTGTACCTTGAGCTCATGTACAATGTATGTGCGAAACAGAAAGAGGTGCATAGCTAGAGAAGTGCTGATGGAGCTGGCACCTGTTTACTGGTATTACTCTGCCTCTCCTCCTCTCCTCCCCTCCTTTCTCTCCTCCTCCCTGAGATGCTGCTGACGCAGGCAAAAAAGATCCTTTAACATCTCTCTTTGCCTGGCTCACTATACATCACACGCACAGTTCATACTGATACACAAACACACTGTCCACACATGTACACATGCTTTACTGCACACACACAAACAGGGGCAGCTGTGAGTAGCTGTTATTATATTTTGCAGCCACATCTTAATTTCTGGCTCATTGTACCATCTTCCATTACTCTGAATGACCACATTACAGAAAGTGCAAACAGGCAGGATATTATTTCTCCCGACCTAATCGCCTCAGTGTTAAATCTCTTCTGCTATTCTTAATTATCAACTGGTTCTTGACAGTTATCATTTACAGTCTAATGACTCATGATATCGAGTCCATTTTGAGTGTAAAGTGGCCTTTAGGGAGTTAAATTAGATTTTACACACTTTCTATGAAATGATGTTACAAAGTTAAAATTGCAGCCATGTTTAGAGCTACTCATCACACTCTTCACTCATTACCTGCTGCTGCTTCATGTCCATGTATTTATTTATGTCCATGTGTTTTTCCACCGTTTTCCTGCCAAGGTTTCCCTGATCTGATAGCAGGTCTTTATACTGCAGCATACTAATGAATAGGACTGATGATATTGCCTTCTGTCTGCAATGCTACTACACAAATCACTAGCTCATATGGCTCAGCTATGACACAAACAAACACAAATACTGACGAGATGACAGCTCTGTGGCAAGAGATCCATCACAATATTGAACTCCTGGGGAATATGCCTAAATGAATCACCACCGGGACTGACTGAACTGGTGATAAGCAGATTTTTGCTTAGCCAACTAGATTTGTCTTGTTAGGCTATACTCTTGTTGAGCTAATGGAGGTGCAGTTTTACTGTGGATTTTAACACAGCCTGTGGGACCACTTTACAGTAGCTGGATGATGGAGGCTAAACCTGGGGTAGCCCTGAGGAAATTGTTGTACATACATCATATCAACATGCATGTCTTTAAAGATTAAAGCAACAAGGCTACTGGTCAGTGACACACCCTGGATAAGATGAGATTTGTGCCTGACGTATCCACAGATGAGTGAACAAATCTCTATAATGGTTCGTTTTAGCCTAGCAGAGAGGCCAGAGTTTCATGAACGCAGCAACACAGAAACAACCTCAATTTTGATGTCAATTTGTTCACTGTGATGCAGATAACTACTCCATTCATAAATTAACAGCCAATAATAGTTTCCTGGGAAGTGTCAGTCTTAAGTGGATGTTGTGCTTAGTTTGCTTTGGAAAACTAAAATAAAAATTCACAAAATACTTCCCAAAATGAAATGAATGAGAAAAATAACGTTATTTCATTATATGCACGCCAACAGCAAATGAAATGGAATTGAACTTTTCCACCTTGATGGTACTCAAATCTTTTTACAATGCCTCACATCAGTGAAACGGTCACTGGGAGAAACATAGGGTTCCATGTCCTGCTCAAGGACATTTGTAGTGGAGGGTTCATGGATTGCACTACCAAGCTTCTGGTTTGTGGACAACCCACTCTCCCTCCTGAGCTACAGCCTCCCCTACAGTCCATTCTAGAGGTCAATGGATAGTGGAATCATTAAAGGACAAGATAGGAATGATAGTACAGAGCAAGAAAACATTGGAAGTCAATATCATCCTTCCATCTCTCCCAAAAATTGTATGACAACAAAAACAGATCCAAGTATTTTTCATTTCATTAGAAACCAGATGAAATTAAAGTAATTAATACCTCAAGTAAATCTGAAATCAGTAAAATTCCAATAATGCATCAATAAATGTAGATCTGAACTAGTCTCGGAGTACCCATGCTGCCTTGCGCATTCTTTTCGAACTGCTCGACAGCCTGGAGACCATGGCCGAAATCCTCGCATCG
>JAPSES010000219.1:3538200-3584453 GCA_029822895.1 Maxillicosta whitleyi | reverse complement strand
TGTTCTAAATAGTTTAGAACGCAAGTTCACTTTAAAAGATGAACAGCGTTTAGTGTTAGAGTCGTTTACACGCTACAAATGTCATTGCACACAAGGCAGCATGGGTTCTCCCCGGCGAATGATAGACATTCGTACCGCCCAATCAACGGCTACGGAAACCACAACTCTTGTGATTTAGTCTGGCGCTCGCCAGACTAGATCTGAACATCAACCACCACCAACCTCTGTTACCACTGGTCTACAGAGACTGGTCTCATGAACTTGCGTTGCATATCACACCAGTTCTTATGGCATTTGGTGAGCTATAGGTATTAGGAGCGAAACGGTACAGTTCGGTACGAGCATGTACCGTAGTACAGCTCATCATCATTCAAATTACATTTTCGGACAACTCACAACTGACTTACAGTATTCTGTCGTTGGTTGGAGCCGGACGCAGAGTCCAGCTAGAGCATTACGTGGCAGATGCAGCGAGCCCTTCTACTGCAAACTACCCTTCTTAGTATTAACATTAGTATCCACATGCATAAAACCTCCTGTGTCGTCACCATGTTTGTTACTGACTTTCTTCGCAAAAAACCTTTACTCCTCTTCATGGTATTCATCCAGTACAGTAATTAAGAGTTGAGGAAATGCTCATTCCAATGTATAGGACGCATTAGAAATCCCTAATGCATTTTGAACCAGTCGCGCATCATTTAACACAATTTGATCACATGTCCATTTATACCAAAATCTCCAGTTCACATAACCCTAACCCTCAGTGCGTCATATTTGATGTGGCATGAACATACATGCAGAAAGCTGATAATGTGCACAGATAACACACCAATTAAAAGTGCCGTGGATATTAATTAAATTTTCAGGTCCTTTGTATTGGATTATTTATACATCTATTATAAATGTACACAAAGCAATGTGTGTGACAACGCTTTATCATATCCATTGCACTTGTCATTTTGTTCCAATTCATCTTATTGAAGTATAAAAGATTTAGTACATTTAATTCTGAAGGTAATGTCTAAAAAAAAAAAAAAAAAAAAATGTAGATCAGTAGTTAAAGACATTCCATAGATTCCAGTTTATTGGATAAACCCAGTAATTGGTCCACCACTTGGTCAGTGCTCAGAATTTTGTTTGTCAAAGGCAAAATAAGTAATTTGCCTGATGACACGATGGAGCCGATTTATGTCACAACTGTACAATTAGGTGAAAAGGTGATATTGTATTTACTGTAGGCAATATTACAATTGATTCCAAAATACTACACTATAATGACTTTATTTTTTTAAATGTAATGCATTACCTCTGCCCATTGTCAAAAAATCCTAATTATCACTATTTTTTTCCATTTCAGCAAAAGATCCAAACAAATTCTCTTAATCCTGGAGTGGTACATTTCAGTCGTTGTTGATTACATAACTGAACAGGTTGATATGTGGCTATGATTTCAGTAATTATAGGGACCTCATTTGTATTTAGTGAAATTAGAATGTCTGACAGGATGAGTAAGTGCAACTTGTTCAGTATGTTAGAAATTGTTTTATTTTGTAGAGGGCACACTCACTGTTTAGAGTTGATGTCAACAGGATAGCTATTAAAAGAACAGACCCTTCATAGCTAATATGCATATTTCAATATTTATTCATTACAAGTTGTCATCATTAAAATATGGATTAATATTAGTGTGCTTTGAGGTTTTATCTCATCAATGTATATTAATATGGACTTTTAAGATTATGGGGTTGGTTTTTTTTAGGACATAAAGATGCAAAACCACTGGATATGCACTTAAAAATTAACTCAAAGTGTTTCACTGTGCACCCAGTGTTAGTAACAGTCCCTGGGGTGGTCTTGCTTGGGACACAAAAGAGACAGGTTGTGTAGACCTGGGGGGAAGAAAGAAACACAGCTACTGCCTGGGCTCCCTTCAGTGTGACGGCCTGCACCCGCCAGCACATTAGCCGCTCCAGTGCTCCTCTAAAAACAGTGGACGGAACACGACAGAGCCACACACACTGCTGCACACCCACATACAAAACTCAACACAAAGGCAGTACATTTAACATACGGATTCATACTGTATTAAATGTAACCTCAAGACCAGGTCCAGATGCTCAGGATGAGACCACAGTCAGTCAAATAAATGTTCAAGTGTAGCCCAATTCAGAGATACAGCAATGCTTAAAATGAACCAAATGGGTTCCAGTAGAATAGTCGGTTTTGCTAAAGAAGGTTCCTAACTTAGTGAAATGACCCAGAAGTATTTAACTGGCAAACATAATAAGAGCCTGTCGAATTCTCTAAGCACTATGGAGAGATCCCTCAATGCTTCCCATCTCCTAGGGTATACAGGATGTAGTAAGTAGCTCTATGCAACATGATCAAAATCTCAAATCGTTCATATCCAGATCATAGATAATACGCATTGCGATCGGAAATTGCAATGAATAAATAATTTCCCAAAAATTACGTATAGGCAAACAAAAAAACAGTGAACATGAACCAATGGGTGAAGTCAATCACAACATTTTAGCTTCACCACAGTACACCTAAAGTGGACTAAACTATGGATTCATTCCATTGAGGTTTCACTTCCTGAAAATTGATTTTTTTTTTAAAAAATGCCTTAGTCAGTATTATTCCTCTGCAAACCTTTCTTTCTCAGCTAAAACTAAAATTGCAACATGTGTGCATCTCTTAAAATAAATACATTGTGAATCTTTTCCTCCAGTCAGATATGGAATATAGTTTTGATAAATAAAGAATATTTTTGATGTTTTGATTCATTAAAGTCAGAAACCATCCGTAATTTCAAGATCCACCATTTTGGTCATATTACTCAGCTATATCATTTATTGGTCAATCCCCCCCCCCCCCAAAAAAAATCTGGAAACTCAAACTACAGTTATGTACAGTTAGTGTGAAATGAATGAGCTCCCACTTTTGAATAAAATGTTAAAACTTAATAGAATGAAATCAGCGAACATCAAACTAACAAATTAAATGTGGAGCAAGAACAGGCGGGAGTTTATTTTTTTCTTGCAATTCATTATTGGTCAAATATTAGTCAACACTCTATTTGTGCCAACTACTAGTGATAAAGATCATTTGTAAAACATCCTATCAGCACCAACTATCTGTTCATTTCTAACTAAAACATCTGCTGTCATGTACAATCGCTGATTTCATAATGTAATGACAGTGCAGATGGGTTCTGTAACACCATGCTTTATATCGTCTTAAGTCACTATGGATCATGCCCAACATATTTCAAAGACTTCAGGACAGTTTCCATGCAGGTCACAGAAAAGTGGTACAAATGTGGCAAAATACTGAGATGCGAGTAATATGTCATATCTTGCAATATGCTGTATGGTACAGGAGCTAAATATTGATTTTTTCATTAAAAGATGCAGGGTTTTTTTAACAGATTCCCTTGCCAGTTTGACTCCTGAGAGTTACCACTTCTTGGAAAAACCTGTGGATGTGAAAGTTGCAGTCTGTGTGTGTTAAAGAGGTACTAAGCTAAGACGGTGCACTTTTTTGTACACTGCTTCAAATGGTCAAATTCTGTGAAACGGACACCATAATGCAGTAAATAAGTACAGAATACTTATACCACTGTAGAGATGGTGAGATATTGGGATATTATGTCTAAGATATTTAGATAGTGATGTATAGCAAATCTTTATGTTGCAATGCATGTAGAACAGGGGTGTCAAATACTGGTCGTCAAGGGCCCATATCCTGCAGGTTTTAGATGTATTCCTCTTCCAACACACCTGATTGAAGTGTTAAGCCAATCATCAAGCCCTACAGAAGCTTCATAATGACCACCAGGTGTGCTAGAAGAGGGAAACATCTAAAACATGCAGGATACTGAAACCGACAACCAGGATTGGACACCTCTGATGTAGAATCATTGTATTGTGACAGCATCATGTCATATGTTATTCTGTGATTTCAACAGACCTATACACATCCTAACTTTAGCCTAGTCAACCATGATTTGTTGGAGACTGGTGGCTATTTTTCCTTTCTCTTAAGGTACAACTGTAGGTCAAGTGTGTTTACAATAAAGAAACTTTGTCAGTTTTTTCATAAACTAAATGTCAGTTTTACCCTCATTAATGCCCACACCACAGGTCAAACTCTCAGGACAGCATTCTCATTTCCTGCTCTAATTTATTCATGCTCCTCCCTGGTGACAGATCACATGAGCATACAGGTCCAGAGAATGTTTCTCCAATAAACACATAATGACAGGAGGGTGAATATTGCTGCTTATTGCTTTACATCAGTTATGTTCACACCCCAGCAGCCTCTTGTGCAGATACAGCCGACTGTACCACTGCTTTATTACTCTGCTCATGTTGAATCCACCTCAACATTTCTAATACAGAAAGTCTCTTGTGTTTTAGCTGGCAGAAGTCCACAGCCTACAGTGAGATACAGTACTCTGTGGTGCAGGCCTGGACCATCCTCTGCACCATCAACTGAGGCTCACAGCAGAGTTTTTTTAGCAGCAGTGTTAGTCACTATCAGCCAAAATGAAATAAGACGAACATAAAACCATGTTGTACTTGTGATGCTACAGTATACAGTACATGAACGCTGCAGACCATTTCATCTTGTGAATTTTGATGGATCAGAAAGGATCATAATAGTGCCCTATAAACCATGTGTAATAGTTAATAGCTGGTCATCATGCAACATTTTGAACAAATCAAAAAGGCAAGAAACATAAAGCAATGGGGGAAAAAAAAGGTCAGACAACACTCTCTATTGATGAAAAGAAGGTACTGCAACAAAGGAAGACAGGCAGCATCAGATGTTGGATGTTCCCATGCACTAAAGCATGAAACATTTATGTTACAACTTCATGTCAGCTTCATACATTATTTATTTTCCAGTTAACAGTAAAACCACCGGAGAATATCAGGATTCACAGAGTACGGGTAACAAGTGTGACGGGGTATAGACAAATGAAGAGCCTTGATTATGCTGTTGGCTCATAGCGCCACCTATTGGCACCTTGTATAGTTATGTGGGCACGTATACACTCACAGCTGAACTTAACACTGCACTGCAGCACACAGCCAAGTCAGAGCAACAACACAAGACTGCACAGCTCAGAGCTGCTCTGATAGAAACACACTGCTCAGATATAGTCACATGTCTACACACACAAAAGATACACAAAATTAAATAAAACACTGAAAATCTGTGATGGGCTATGAAACTAAAACAGTAATGAAACTAACCCTGGGTTGCAGTGCTCTAACTTAATGATTAATGTATTATGAAACCACAAAAGGAGCAGTTTCACCTATAATTCAGATCTTTTCTGTACATGATTCAATTACAATGACAGGAATGAATAAAAATAAAAAAATAAAAAAAACCAGCTCAAAGACAGATTTTCAAAACCTTAAAGCTAAATTGTCATACCAACTTCCAAGTGTTTTATTACTTTATAACCTCACTGTGAAGGTCTGGTGGACATTGTGCCGTCATGATCTCCCTCCTGACATTTGCTAGTGAAGCATGAAGAGAGGACAGAGCAGGTTAGTTCAGAGACCTGAAATGCTCCTTTAAAAACCCCTCTCTCCATCTCTCTCTTCTGTCTTTCCCTCTCGCTCTCTCTGCTGGTTCAATGCCAGCACAGAGAGCACTGATTGAGAAAGCCATATGGCAGGTAACAAACCAAGGGCAGGCTTCATGTCCACACTGTGCTGTGGCTCAGGCACCCTGCCACCTCATCTTAAGGTCTCATCTGATTTGGCCCTGCATTCTGGGGAAGTATGTAGACTCAAGCTTAGTGTAAATATTCCATCACCGTTACACACTTCACCATCAGTTCATTTGCCGTGCGAGCAGTTGCTCAGTGAGGTCTCAGAGCTGCAGAGTCAGCAGAGAATATCTCCCATCACACCAGCTGGGATTGACAACAGACTCAGACAGATTGACAGTCTCTACTGTTGTGTACAAAGATTCTGTCAAAACACAGCTCAGCAGCACATGGACAAAACAATACCATATTCTCTGCAGTTTGCTTGATTGTAACAATTACACAACAACCACACTATCTTTTACGTTTCATAAAAGTGTTTAAATTTGCCTACATTTACCTCAGCCATAGCTCACACTGAAATCTCTTTGTGAACCAGTTCAACCCGTCTCTGACAGAAAAAAACTGCAGTTAAGGATTAAGAAGTTCTAAAGAAAAATGTGAGTATGAATTCGTAATATCCAAAATAGTTAATTTGATAATTTATGTATTTTTCCCACATACTTCCTGCTGGGTAAAGAACAGGAAGCTCAGTGTGGTGTTCAACATGTGAGGCATCATAAACTGAGGGACATTTACTCAGTTTTCTTCTGCCATCTAGTGGCATCATAGTGCACAACAGATCAAACTGAAGAACCTTGATAATGTCTGAACACCTGACATTCATTCCTATTGTCATTTATTTTTTCCTTAGTGCTTATCTGTTTGTTGTATTTAGCTTTATTTTGAAAATAGGAATGTAAAAAACAAAAATTCTGATTCAAGCAAAGTAAATGTGCATTTTATTCTATTCTACAATGACTGGAGTGATTGGGAAGAGGACTCATCTGTTCATTTATTGAGCCGCTTAATCCTCTGGAGGCAACAACAGTTCACTGCAAAAGCAGCATCTATAAAAAGTAGTCACTCCATTGGATTTTCCAACTTATATAAGTAAGTTTCTTTCGGCTTTTCCCTTCAGGGATCACCACCGCGAATCACATTTGCATGTTGATTTGGCACAGGTTTTTACATCAGATGCCCTTCCTGACACAACCCTCTATTTATCCGGGCTTGGGACCGGCACAATGAGACACTGCCCTTGTGGCTACAGGTGTTGGGATGTATAGCATAAAGAGCCTTACCAGGGGTATTCACCCCCACTGAAAGTCACTGATATAACTTAACACAGAAACAGCCACTTGGTGCCATCAGTCTCACAACTAGAGAAATGGAGATGACATGGGTACAGCAAGTGTCTCGACTTTCACTATAGTGGAAGATCTAGTGACTGCATAATCAGTAATCCTGGCATAAATTACATTCAGAACTAAAGAAGACTCCAAGTAGCTCAAACAACAAGTTATATATTACAAAAAAAAAAAAAAGTCTAAGTTACACAATGGAGACCAAAAACTTCCAAGTTGATGAACATTCCCTGAAGTTCAGTTACATCCACCATTAAGCCTGGAAGGAGTACATGCAAACCTGAAGCAGTGTCTCTCACAAACTGAGGGTGGGAAAGAAGACGACACTGTTGAAGGAAAATGGATTTTAGCTAAATGCATGACTTCAAGGTCAAGAAGTTTAGGGGGGGGGGGTTACCACTCAGCAGCAGTCCCTGAATGGCCAGTAAAGGTAGAGGATAATAAGAAAGCATTTAAATATAGAGAAATCCTACAGAACAATCTGAATCCATCTGTAAAACAATTCGGAGTTATTATGATAATGAACTAACGTGTACAGTGAGAGCTCGTCAAATGATTTAAAGACGAGAGGGTGAATGTCCTGGGGAAGAGCCAGACCTCTATCCAATAAAAAAAAATAAAATAAAATTATGGCTGGACCCAAAAAAGTCTGTTCATGTCCAATCCCTGCGCAACCAGACAGAGCCTGAGCAATTTGGCAAAGAATAGAGTGAATTTGCAGGGACTGCTGCCAAAGGTGCCTTTACTAAATATTGAACTGAGGAGATGAACATTTATGGAGTCACTTATTTTAAAGTTCTTGTCTGGAAAAAAAAAAAAAAAAGCCAAATTATATTCCTACTTTTTTGAGAGCAATAGAAGGGAAAAAACACTGTTTACAGACACTGTAACAGTGCAATAGAGAAGGCTGATTCTTTACCATTTTATACTATACAAAATTCTATACAATCAAGTGTGATCATAAAAAGGGTCAGATCAAGTGTTAACATGTGGACACATTTCATGTACAACAGTCTGTTATGTAAGCAGAGTAAGTTCTATGCATATATTATACATATTTGAGTAGGTATTTCATAAGTACTTTAACATTATGTATAACAAAATTAGGAGAGATGGCATTTTTAAGTGAAAAATGTCAAATTACTGTGCTTTAACAAGTTGACTTGAAACAGACAATTTAAGCTTTACGTAAACATTCAAAATATGCAGTTCTTGACAGAAATTAATGTCAAATAAGCCAAAACCTTTTAGCTGTTATGCTCAACTATGCTGAAAATATATTTGAGTGAAATTTTGAAAAGTGTGTTTTATTGACATGAGAATGTGGTAAGATGTGGACAGGTTGCCATAGTAATATGTGGATGACTCTATACCATTGTATGCATCACCCAAAATGTTGGCTTATTCTTTTTAAAGACAAGCCAGATCACAATGCTTTATTTAACCCTTTATTGGGCAAGTGATGATTTTTGGTCATTTCTACATAAATTATAAGACAGCCACAGTTACAGTGAGGGGACAGAGTCAACAATCTCAGGTCCAATGTGATCTACAGTGTAAGGTCCACCTGTGCATGAACAGTGAGTGGACCTGCTCTGATTAGGTACCATGCAGTAATGGTACTAATGTAATGAACGATGTTCAAAGGGATGTGGACAGGTGTCTGTACTTATGTTGGTCTAATGTTAGCAAAGTGATCACCGTACATGTGTTTTCTTGTAATTTTTATGTTTACTTTTTTTTTTTTTTTACCACTTACGGGTAAGGAACTAAATATGGCAACTTCATTGGCCTTCACTTTCTACATAATAATTTGATTGATTTCACAAGTCAGAAAGTCTTGACATGTCCTCAAATAACACACCAAGGTTGAAATTTAGACTTTCAGAGTATTTCTGAATGCCCTATAAATGGTCAACATATTTAATACTGTTATTTGCAACTTATGGTGGTCCATACTGATATAGGTAAATTACAAATAGAGTCATTTCTCAGTATCAGTTTACAGACAGTCTTTTAAAAATGTGACAGATTGAATAAATTCTGATTTATTTTTTTAGCAGCAAATTCGAGCTGCATTTTTATGTCTGAGGCATGGCTAAAAACTACATTCCATAAAATTGGTTATTACTTTTTTCCTACCAGTGGTATTTTAAAAAAGGATAACAGTTCCATAAAATAGAGATCCTTAGTTAAAAAAAAAAAGAGCCCACTTGATAAATGTGTGCAGATATACTTTTTCATGTTGATGTTCACTTTCGCTTGATTGGACCCAGCAGCAAAGAGACATAAAACTTTTCATTACTTCTGAAGACGATATAAAAATATAGATAACAAAAGTGAAACCATTTTTTCCAGGTTTCCATGTTGAGACACATCTGACAGAACCTGATCAGTGATTGGTAACAATAACTGCAGGGTTGCCAAGTCTGACAGTTTCAGTCTCAATCTCACAAGTCAACAAGGAAATCTCACGCTATTTTTTTTTCACTCGTGCATTATATTTACTCGTGTGGTTAATGCCACTGACTTTGGTACAGAAGATGGCCGGTTCGAGACCCAGGTGATCCCTTGGGAGAGGTTCTTTACACTGTACATCCCAATGTGGCCACAAGCAGGTGCAAGCCTCATTGTGCCAGTTCCAAGCCCGGTTGTGTCAGGAAGGGCATCCAATGTAAAAACCTCTGCCCAATTAACATGCGAAGGGGATTTGCTGTGGCGACCCCGAAAGGGAAAAAGCCAAAAGAAATCATCATCACTATATTCACTCGTACAGCTGTGTGTAATGCCTTTCTTTGATTGTTGATTCACCGTGCTGTTACATGAAGTCGCATTCGTGCCCAAGGTACTATCAGAGGACATTGAAAGGCTGTGGTACTGTAATTTCTCCAGGTAAGGTGGTGTTCACAGCACTACACTAAGGTAAACTCAACATGCATACACATGTTTGGGGAGAAATTGAACAAAGTTGGCAACCCTGTAACTGTCAATCATGTATTTAACTCCTACCTACTGCTTATGAGTAAAAAAAAAAAAAAAAAAAAATCTGATTTTCTACAGCCTGAAAACTCAGGCAAGGAGGAACTACACAGTGGAATTACAATATGCAGAAAGGAAATAATAATTTAGCCAAGTGGTACTAAAAAATATGCATTAAGCACTGCAGCTTTAATCAGTTAATTCAGTCAAGTTCGATCAGACACTGTTCTTGTTGAATAGTCACGTGACCAAGGGAGTTTTCCTTTAACAAACAGGAAAAACTTGTATGGTGACATGTCAAAGACCATTTTGCTTTACTTCACATTGCGACTAACAGCATGCAGACATGGTCATAACACAATGAAACAACATATATGGTGATAGAATAACAATGGAAAAAATAATCTAGTTCAAAACACCAGAGGAAATGTCCTGAAATGGTGAGAAAAACTACCGAATGAAAACCCATACGTTTGTGTCAAGCTGGTCTGAGCGACGATAAAAAAAAAAAAAAAGTTTATTGAGAAAAGGAACAGGAAATGCAGGGAAAGAGCCTAGAGGGTGGTGTCACCCGAGCAGTTTAGACCCGTCCCCCTGAGTCCTATTCCCGTCCCCTTTCTCTCCCCCCTTTTCTCATTCTTCATCTACTCTTTTGCCTTTCCTTTTTTTTCTGTTTTTCTTGCACATATTTCTTACTTGGAGCTTCCTCTGACCCCATCATTACCAGAAATATTACATCCTCTACTCAACTTCATCCACCCTTTTCCCACAGGTGTCCAACCCACACCAAAGAACACTCGCATGCATTCACTCACTGTGCTGAATTATCCTTTATGTCTGATTCTATTTAACTATATTACAGCTGAATACAAGAACATCTGGTGATATTATTTCAATGCCAGAAAACACAAAATACTGAATACCCACAGTGCACCGTTAGTGTAATTACTGGTTCTCTTTTACAAGGTATAACCAGAGCCAAAACAGACAGCGACTCCCCTAGTGACACCCAGTGAGTCTTCACTTTGTGTCCCAATCTGTTCCTTTAGATGTACAGCCCGCCTCCCTCCACCTGTCTCCTATTCTTCAATCCTAATCAGGCGTCCCTGCCAATCAATTCAATCACCATGACAACATTTCAGGTTACACTCCCACCAAAACATCACCACCGCCCCCATAAACAAAAAACATTGAAAAAAAAAAAAAATATGAAGCTGAATTCCGACAGCTCGGGATTGATGAAGGGGAGTCCTGTCAAAGGCCAGAGATTAGATTAGCACTGAAGCTCACACACACAACACACACAGACACACACCGACACACACGTAGCTCAGAGGCAGCAGGTGCTTTTGGTTAAACCTTAATTACATGATCTCTGATTTCTCTAATTGATATGGTAATGACTATGTAATTAATGCAAAAGCAGAAATACCAGCAGCTCTCCTAATGAATGGATTTATTTGATTAGATATCCTCCTGCATATTTATGCATGCTGGTAAACAGAGGACAGAAACACATATAAAACAGTTGTTCATGAGTGCCGTCACAATGTTCCTGCAACAACTACACCGCTGAATGTGACAAAATCCAACACTCTGTTTTAGCCATAAAAAACACAAAACAAAGCTGCTAGCAAAAAGCTGTAAAACTCCAAAATGCTACAGCTCCAAAAAATAATGCATCTCACTGTGTTTTTTATTCTGGTGAAAGGATTGCTGAAACTGAAACAGACAAATGTTTTCTTTTTCACAGGTAGGTGGTGCTCTGGGGCTGCTTCACACATACAGGATGCACAGTTTGCATGAACAAGCATGTGAAACACTTATGTATTCATTTGCAAATAGAAGAGTTTGTCTAAAAGCTCTCCTAACAAAACTATTTCTGACTAGTCATACTTGTTTGGATGAGCAACACAAACTCAAAATACTTACAAAACTCACTCATATTCGCCTTGTTCTCCTAACAGACACACACTTACTCAGCTCCAACTTTATCACCGGTGAAGGGTCAACTGTGACAACTAGATGTGACCCATGTGCAATTACTCTCTGGCTCTGCAAGAACTGGAAGGGCAGATATTTGGGGAAAGACTCAAGTGTGACAAGTCACCTTCTGGGGATGAGAAATCATTTCTCCTGCTTGCACTAAAGTAACTGCTTGCTGACTCTAATATATCGCTCCATATGTCTTCTCCCCTCCTCTTTTCAGATATCTGGATCAGAGGGATGTTTCCTGCATGGGAAGTCTAGTGAAAGCACATGTGGGCCCTGACCTGGTGTGAACAGTGGAGACCTGAGGCCCCTCCATCTTTCTCTGCGTGGGCCAAAACCCAAACCACCCAGATGCTGCTGTGGCTGCAGGTCTGAACTCCACAGTATCCGTCTCCTATTCAGTTTACTTCAGGCAAGTAGGCGTTAAATATAAAGCAGATAAAGCATGTAATGACTAACGTGTGGTGGTGGTTTCAGGGTGCGAACATGCAAACAAACGTCTTTGAATTGTTTGTTGGTGACTTTGGGCCTGGACGCTGGTGGGAATTCTGAGGCCAAGATTAAAAATACAACTTCCCACGTTTCAATTTGAAGTGTCAAGCTTGATTAGACATATTCTGGCTTCTGCTCTCATTTGGTGACTCGTACATCTCCACGCAGAGACAGACAGCGGCGGAGCTAAACCCATTAATGAATGGCACAGCGCTAGTTGGTTAACTAACTTACCTCTGAATAATGTGTTTCTTACGGGGCCACTCGGGCCACGGTTGATGGATGGCCTTACAGAAGCCGGGTCAATTAGCCAGGCTGGATTTCCCTCCATGTCGGCTGCAGACAGCACTGGGAGAGCTCCCACCTCTGTCACGCGGCCTGGCTGTAATTAATCACCAGCGTGGGGCCTTCTCACCTCAACGCCGCGCGCACCAACAGCCAATACGCGCGTTTGGCCCAAATTACATCCCCACTCATCTAATCTGGCTAATTGTCAATATTCAACCTAGAAGTGTAGAGACAAAAGTCTTACCCACCGATAAAAGGATCCATCGTGGACATCATCCTAAACGTGATGTTGACACATTAAGTGTAAAATCAAAAAAGAAACAAGTAGTAAACTAAAAATGAGCAACTCCATTGGCTGGATTTACTATATAGAACAGAAAAACTAACTCAACAAGCATTGATTTCTTGTGAGTGGGGGGTTGTAGTATTTTTGCTCAGCAGACCACAGTAATGTTACTGAGCTCATTAACCAAGAATCAATCTGAGATCTTCCAAATCTGAACACACACAAACACTTACCAGAAGGTAAAATAGGCTCCAGCTTTGGAAACACAAGCACATGTTTAATGGATTTCTTAATGCAAATTCCGGGACTCAACTAAATTGTTTTATATATCCTTTAATTTAATTTGGTAAAACTGTCATTATACAAACAACTTTCCCACACTGCAGGATGTGAGTATAGTTAATATCTGTTATATGAGACCAAAAGATCATTCCAGTGAAAATTTAGGCACAGTTATACTTAGTCATTTAAAATTGACTTAAATTTCCCCAATAATCCTTTACAATATTCCAGAGAGGGATATGCATGAAATTCTGAATATTTTAAGAGTGTTGATTTTTTTTTAACATGTAAAGTGTACAGGCTCTTCTAATATGTTGTAGTTTGTTTACATGTTTACTCAGAGGAATAAATAGGTCTGGTTAAGTTATGTAACACAGCTCTTATCTGCAAAAATTATGTACTACTGAAGTCTTGCTAAATTTGTAAGGAATTTATATACTGTTTAATATTTTACTTATCTACTTTAGTACAGTTATTGATATGTATTTGATAAGAAGAGTGTATTTTATAACTTTTACAGTGTTTTGGGTTCATTTTACCTATGTATAAACCCATGATTTCAGTGCCACTGTCTGCCTCTGTGTTGCAGGTACGTTTTGCACAGATTGAGAGGCTGGGACAGAGACGTCACTCTGTGTTCACAGAACATACTCCTGTGGTCTGGACAAAAGCAGCAGGCTGACAGATGAGGTTTGTGTCTGGGGGCAGGGGAGCTATGTGTTGCTGCTGCTGTGCTCAGTGTGTGTGTGTGTGTGTGTGTGTGTGTGTGTGTGTGTGTGTGTGTGTGTGTGTGTGTGTGTGTGTGTGTGTGTGCGTGCGTGTGAGCGCATGGTCCGATGTGCTTATGCATGCATGTCTGAGTCTGTGTGCACCTACACGTGAATGTGTTTGTGTGTGTTTACATATGTGTATATATGTGTGTGTGTTTTGTTGGGGGGCGGTCTCATGGGGCAGCTCTGTGTCTGTCCCATCTGCCACCCTACTCTACTCGTACCCAGGGGAATGGCAAAAGGGGAGGGGGATTCATTTTGGAAAAAAGGAATCGGGTCCAGTGGACTAATGGGCAACAATGCAGGTTTTACTGACGGGCCAAAGGCAAAGGACACCGGCTGGGTGTGTGGAAGCCAATCTACCAATCCATTTGACAAAACAGTGAGCTACCCCTGTCAAGCATTGCCTCGGTCTGCCTAATAAGTCACACACACCCCTGAAATTATGCCTGAAATGAGAAAGGGGTGCACTTTATTTCACACACACACACATACACATACATTACATACACCCGGGGCTAATGTCAGCCTAATGCATGGCCATGCTGTGGCCGGAGGGCTAATTGGGTATATAAACACAAACACATCCCTTGAGAGGAAAGAGGGGAAGGGTGTATTTTGTGCTATATGCTCCCTCTATTGTAAGGAAGACAATACTGTAATATAAACATGGATGCTCATCAGTACTTAGACATTACCACTAATGAAAGATGACATGGTTTTTGCTCTCATATGGCCAGAAGTTAGCTGCTCTTTTGAAGCTGTGTGCACTGTGTGATGTGAAACGACTCAGTGGCAGGTGGCATCTCATCCTGTCTTTATTCAAACTGTGATCACACGACAGTAAATGCCGTCACTGCAGCCTCAACAACAGCAACAACAAAACAATCATGTGGAAGAGGAGCATATGGCTCCTGCACCACTGGGCAGAAGGAGCACTCAGCAAGATGAATGCTGAGGTGCAGGCAACAAAGCTGACTTTAACTTGTCAAATTAACAGGATATCAAAAGAGAGAGAGGGAGAGATGATGAGGAGGAAGCAGCGGCACAGGCTTTTTTGACAAGTGCCACTTGATGGTGACAAAAGACAGAAGCAGAGAGAGAAACGGTGACTTGCTGTTGAGGTCAGCTCATTGGCAGTGTCAGTTTTTCTCGCTGTCTCTAAGCAGAGCTGTTGATACACAGTTTGTCCATACATGTATCATACAAACACACACAGATATGCATCCATTGGGTGCTACCCTGCCCCCTCACTGCTTTGAGCACTATGTTAATGAAACAGTTGCTGTTTCCTGGCATAACATTAATTACCCGATCAAAATAGAGTGGGTAATTAACTGCCCTTCTTTACCAGTGCTAATTACATTAGCAGAGAAGGGCCATTTCAGGGGAGCAAAAGAGAGAGAAGGATAGAAGGGAAGAAGCGGCACCAAACAAAGGCTGAAAAACAAGGGAGTGTTGAGGCACATGCCTACTCGTGTATGTGTTTTTAGAGAGAGAGAATGAGACAGAGAGGAGGAGGCCACGTTGGAGGGAGACTCATGTGGTTCTCACTCGGGCCCCCAGAGGCTTGGTCCTCAGAGAAAAGCAGGCTTATTGGAGAGGAGAGAGATGGGGGAGTGTTGTTGTTTATCTTGACATGCTCTACTCAGTCTTTAACGCTCGCATCACAATTAAGATGCTGCGGCTCATCAGCTATGTATACAAAACAGTGTAGCAAGCTGCACAAGCACACAGGTGATAGGCACAGTCAAAAATAGATGCAGCACAACCTTGAGATTGGGAGCCTTAATATCCAGGAAAATTGAAAGATAAAACAGTGTGTGGAAATTAAAACTGTGTTCAACTGATAACATGCAAGTAAAAATGTTACTGTGATAACTGTGTGTACAGTAAGAACAATTAAAACCAGGATTAGTGAATTTTGTTTTATTTGGAGCACAAAATATAATTACACCTTGAGATATACAAATCACATTTGCACCATTTTTTGTACCGTTTCAAAGGAAGATGGCTTCAGAAACATAATATTAAAATTGCTAATCATTTTTAAATAAATAAAATTAACCAAACTCTAAAAACAATTTCTTTCAAATGTCTTCTACTCTTTGTGTTCTTTGTTTTCACATCCTGAGAATGAAGTTTGTGTTGTGATGGCAAAAATCAATGAGTAAGAACAGTGTGATACGGTTAAACGATCACCTAATATGTTCCGTTCATTTCTATTGAGCAGTTTGTGCTTTCATTTACTGTACTGCATAGACACTAGAAACCTATTCTGGGTTGAACATTGAAAATAAAGTGGTAAAATCTATATTTTTAAATTATATAAATTGAAATTTGCAGTGTGGAATGAAATAATATCAGGGCATTGGTGTGACAAAGCATGCATTACAAGTGAAATCAAAAAGGATAAGGCTAACTAACATTTTTCCTTTACACAAGGACAATAACCTTCTTTCACTCTGTGTATAAAGTGTGTTTTGTTGTGCCAAAACTTGAAAAATGGGGATGTTTTATTACAATTCATTGTGTCTGATTTATTGTCTCCACAAAGTCTTAATTTCCATCATCATTAATTATCAATTATAATGACATTGTTGAGATAACTTCATTTCAGTAACAGCTGGAAAAAGGACCATTTTATAAAAACATGTTTATATTATTCACTAAACTAACTATAATAAGTTAAATTGCTTGTTCTTAAATAAATCAATATATGAATTCCTTTAGTAATAACCCTTGAGACAAAGAGTTTTCCCTTGTAAAACCTTAAAGATCAGAACAAAAAATAAATGGTCTATTTTTCTGGAATGTAAATTGGCTTCAGAAAGTCTACTACAAAAAAACCTCTTGCTAACTCACAGACAGTGTACACACATGCCATTTAAGGTGTCCAGACAAATAGCACCCTGCTTATTAGAGCTACAACTTAATTCAGAGTTGTCCGTCTTCCAACAACGTCCCGAGCTCTCGCATCACAGCCCATACGAGGGTTGGGCGGGTGTAGGAGGGATCAAATACTGCATTTGAAAGTAGTCCAGAGGTGAGTGTTGACGCTTTTGAAGCTTGAGGTGAAATTGTGACCAGTTTACCTCCTTTTCTTTCATAATGCAGACACTTCATGACACTCACAGCAGTTTGGTCCACTCTGGTGCTGTTAGCTAAGGAGCACTGTCTGTTTGCAGTTGTGGATGAAGTAATCTCCTCTGCCTCTGGAGTTAGGTGGCTGGTCTTTGGACATTTCATACCCCGTCCTATTCATCCACCTGGATGAAAATGGGACTAAGAAGTGATGGGGGCACAGGGAGCAAAGTTACAAGTGGTTGCTAATGATATACTTTCAGGTCTCCCTGCCCTCTTAGTGCCAAAAGAGGGGTTAAGTGAAGCAGTGGTCTGGGGTAGATTGGGGTGGGTGCTTTGCTACATCGGGGGAACAACCAGGCCCGTCATTGCTGGAGAGAAAAAAATATACAAAATCTATGATTCTACTCAATCAGGTCTTATTGTACATCCAGCAACTTTTTGTTCTGCCTTCAGTCAAAGCTTTCGAGGGTGTTAGTATGAGGGGTTAGACTGCATTCGTAAGTTCAGACAGGGGGGTCAGATAGTGAGTTGGATGGCTACCTCTGAAGCTGTTCCCCCCTGAGGCTGGGCAGGCAGGGGAGGGGGAGCCCTGGGGCCTGAGGACAGGAGCAAAAGCGCTCTTCTGTTTAGCAGCAGATGGGAAGGAGGAGAAAGGCAAGAGAGACGATGAAGAGCTGGAGCTTCCTGGTATAGTTGGGCTGGAGGGCATAACTGTAGACCAAAGATCAACAATCAAACAATCAGTCTCATGTTTGACCACTACAATAAGGTGGACAATAGAATGAACTGAACAACAGACAAATATGTAAGGCCTTACTGTAGGGGGAGCCTGTGGGGGAGGCACTGTTAAACCCAGGAGAGCCAGGAACTCCAAGGCTGGTCATGGGAACTGTCCCATATCCTCCAGTCATCCCTCCACTGCCACCATAACTTGACTGCTGAGGAGTAGACGCTGATGGGTAACCTCGTGGAGACAAACTGCTGGAGTTACGAATGTAACCTGGACAGAAAATAAAAAGGTTATGTCAGACCTGAGCGTCATTATTGGCCAGACCCAAACCAATCTGTGGTTTATTGCTTATCCCGCTCACCTTGGCTGCTTTGTCCTGGTTCTCCGATACTAACACCTAACTGAGAAGGGTAGGACCCCAGACCCATTACACTGCCATGGGCTGGTGAGCTGGGCAACGCCTGCAGCTGACTGTGAGGACGGGGAACGCTGTAGAGTGCCTCAGCAATGTCTGCCGCACGTTTCAGTAACATGTCCTGTAGGATGTAAATAATGTAAAGTCTTACAGTAAACAAGTAAATATGAGACATTAGAATCCACCAAAAGATACTCTGTGTGATTTGATGGGGTGTAGTTATGGATTGAGTCAAATATGTCATTTTGATGACAATTTAAAATTTAAATCACACAATGTCACATGATGAAATGACTGAGTTACTTTATAAAGAAATCTTCCAATTTTTGCAGCTGAGGCTTTTCATATTTTAGACGAAATACCAATAGCAAAATAGACAAATCTAATGGATAAAGAGTTAAATCAGATGGTGTGTCTTTGTGGATAATGTCTTCCACAGCCTATATTTTCTTATGATTTAGTCCTTACCTGATTACTGTGTGGATTTCCATATAAAGCCTCGACCAGATCTGCCGCTCTCTTTAAAAGAATTTCCTGTAGAGAATAGTTGTTGCATTACATTACAATCGCCATAAGAATGAAGTTCAGTGCATACTTCTACAAACTGTAATGTTTACTTTACTAGCCTCTCACCTTGGCTAGTTTCTCTGGATCCCCAGGATGTCGAGGAATCACCTTCTGAAGACGTTGGAAACCGTAGTCTATAGTAGGCTCATTCAAAGCTAAAATAAAAACAAATATATAGTTCACATATATATATCTGTGGGTGTCTCTGTGAAGCTTTACAGATATATAGAATATATTTTCATGATGTGTACCTGTGTAGATAAAGCGTCCAGGTGCTCCCTTACAGAACTGTTTAGACTTATACGACAGTGTGACCTCCACGACTCCAGGGATGTGTCGAGGAGGTGTCTGAACACGGATGGCATGCGGTGTAATCAGCTGAGGGAACAGGACAGAAAGTGTGTAAAAAAAAAAAAAAGCAACAAATGATTTCCACCCCTCCTTGTAAATATTTAGGTTAACACTACACCGTGGAAAGATTAATAGGTACACTGCTCATAAATCATCTAAATAATGAGACAAACCATATGCTCTATATATCATTTCAAAATATATGCTTTAAAATGTACCATCATTAGGCAGATGTTTTAGAGACAACTCCTACCTCACTCCACACCAGCATGCTGCCAAACACCACCTGCAACCCGTCAAAGAAGTTCTCACCAATTACAATGACCATCGCACCACCGGTGGTCCAGCCCTCACTGGGACTGATGGCTTTAATACAAGGGGTAGCTGCAGGCAGGAGGTTCAAGCAGGAGTTAGAAGAGTTTATGTAGAGGATGCATGACATTTTAAAAGAGGAGATTAAATTCATGAAAGTGTGAAGAAAAAGAGGTTGGATGGGCAAAGAAAAATCATAGTATATACAATATAGGATTAGAGATTAAATGGCTTTAAATATGTTCTTTTAAATACTCTGATAAAATAAATTACTACAATTATTACACCTCGGTATAATTCATGCTGCAGCCTCATAACTTATCTAATA
Source organism: Maxillicosta whitleyi (assembly GCA_029822895.1). Classification (NCBI taxonomy): domain Eukaryota; kingdom Metazoa; phylum Chordata; class Actinopteri; order Perciformes; family Neosebastidae; genus Maxillicosta; species Maxillicosta whitleyi. The sequence continues at coordinate 3,564,593 of JAPSES010000219.1, read as the reverse complement.
CTTTATTTTATGGCTGCAAGTAACGATAGTTTTCCTAGTTCATTAATATGTTGCTTATTTTTATTATTAAGATATTGCTTGATCTATATAATGTCAGAAATAGGTGAAAAATGTTGGTGGGTATGAGTAAAGTATTTCCTTAAACCAAAGATGAAGTCACAATCCTAAACATATTTAGTTTGTTGTGATATAGAGCAAGAAATAAACCAGAAAATACACAAATTTAGGAAAAATCTAACTGATGAATCAATTATAAAAATAGATTGAAGTTCAGTGAATAGTCAACAACTAATCAATTAATTGCTGCAGCTCTAATTTCAGTTGCATGTTTTTTTTCTTTATTTGTTGCATTTTAGTTAAATGTCATTCTTTCATATAAACTATCCCATGTATCAACTATTATTGTCATTGTGAGATACAGTGTTAATATTATTACCATCTATGCTGATTCTATTTAATTAATGCATTAATTAGCTTAGTTAATGACCTCAGTAACGTCACTGCTTGTGTTTGATATATCATGGTGATTATGATTAGACATTAATCTACCTGCTGTTGCAGTTTGTTCCCATCAGGGTGCCTTGCCTCAGTATATTTTTAAGTGTGAATGATGAAGTAGACATGTAACGGAATAAAAAAGATGAATGTTGTGTAACTTGTTGTTGTAATGTCAGTGTCTTACCATATTCCATTGAATTCTCGACAGACTCTCCTGGCTCCAATCTGCGAGCTCTCCGGCCGTGTTTGGAGTTGTTGTGGACGAACATGTTGTCTGACACTGCCAGGATGTGGCCATCTACGCTCACAGTGCTGGACAAGACCACCTGAGAGAATGGACAGGAGCCAAAGGAAAGATACATCGGTATATGTGCACCAGTTAGACATCACGCTGTGAGTCACTATCTCCGGTTACAGCAGAAAAATCCCTAAACCATAATTTGTTTCAGCCTACAGGTGATAATAATAATTCTCAATAGGTAATGTGACATCCCAGGGATCTTCATAATATGTCTGCATTCTGGTGATGACACTGCACATCCCGGGCTCTTCTATCATGTCTCCATATGGCTTCTCCACTGTCTCGCTTAACTTTTTGATTCATACAGCATGCAGCTGGCTCATCGGTGTCTCCTCATGATCGTTCAATGACACCAAACATATGGACCAAGCCTCCCATTTTAGCCGGCCGTTAAAGCACTACATGATATATGGTGGCCCTAATTTGATTTTCTGGCCACAACATGTGTGTGTCCCTTCCCACATCTGCCTTGCATGACACACATATAATTAATGAGTGCACACTGGTGGGTTTTCCTCCTAAAGTGTTGATAGTATAGTGTTTTTGATAATAAATATAATATATTGAGTATAAATTATGAACTTTTTTTATGATTACAGGAAACTGTCAGTTGGAGAAGGTTAATTTTTAATTGTGTAGTCAACCAAAAATATTTTGAAATATGTATTTTATTTAACAGAATAGCAAACCCAAATCTTCTGCAATAAACACATGGCAGTAATTTTGCAGGTGAAGAAGCATAAGAAAGAAATAGATGAAAAAGCATATGTGCTATAGGTGGTGGAAAGGAAGAGGAACCTAAAGGAAAATAACTGTAAATTATCGATCGGCACACTCCTGTCCAGCTCTGATCACCTTTTAACCCACAGATGAGAGTCTTGGAGCGCCTCTGTGCTCATAACTTCTCAGCATGTGTCACATTGCAGGAGTTAAAGCAAACATGTTGGAAGACAGGGAGCACGAAGGAGAAGAAGGGGAAAGGAACAGGGTTAGCTGGGAGAAAGAGAGAAGGAGAATGCCAGACAGGGAGCACCGCTGGTGCTGAAAGACGGCAGAGGAAGTGAGGCGGGAGTGTCCCCTGTGACCACTTCCTGGGTCACGGAGCATGACCTCCTCCATCTGGAGCCAATCACTCAATTCTTGACAACTTCCTGAAACACCTCAACCTATTTCCTGTACCCCACCACCAAGTCTCCCACATATCCAACTCCTTTCGTTTGTCTTTCCATCTCTGTGAGTCCTTATTGATTTTTACTTTCACCTTTAACTCCTTCCATTAGAAACACATAGAATTCTACTGTAGAGTGAGCTTGTGGTATTAAACACACAGACAGGCTGGATTAAATGATGAACATGAAATCATTATATTGACATGGTAAAGGAGGACAGGGATATTTTTTTTTACTTGTTTGGGATATTTTTACATTTATCAAGGAGGTTATATGATCACTTCCTGAAAAAGTATAGCAGTGATTTTCATTAAACTTGGTGGAAGATCAAGGTATGGGTCTTGGATCTTGCAACAAATTCATAAAAAGGGGTGATGGTAAGAAGTAGTTTTCACTTTCTTAAACACCAAGAGGCAACAGGCTAACTTTCATTTAAAAAGAAAAAAACTGAACACCTACTGAAAAATTTAAATTAAAACAATTGTCACCATGGTAACAGTCAGATAAATCAGGTGATCAAACAGAAGAAAACGTAGCTCATAATCTTGGTTTGTTTGTGGTTTAAGGTTAATGTGGAATGAGGACAGTGGACTCTTGGCTTTGGCAGAGGTGTTTGCTCTCTGAATGCACTCCTAGTTTTGAACAACTTGCTCCACATATTCAGTCTCACTCTCTATCACATTCTCTTCTGCACTAAAGTACAAGCAGACTTTGACACACATGCAGTTCCTCCATCTATTCATACCTGAAATCTCCTCATATCCCTGGGGTTTCCTGCTGTCTTCAGACAATTCTGGTTGCATTTCAGGAAAAACTTCAAGAAGAACCTGCAAAGGTAAATAAGAGGACACATGTTTGTACATCAGCAACTAAGAAATTACATGAAAGAATCATGTATATGATTATTTGCTGCCAAGTCAGTCAAAGGAAACATTAATTATTTTTCTGACACAGGTCTTGTAGATCCTTCATGTTTGTGTCCGTGTGTGTGTCCGTGTGTGTGTGTGTGTGTGTGTGTACACTTCTATAGCTTAGACATCAATCCCAGCTGTTTAGCTTAGTATTAAAGTCAATGTTATTACACTTTAAATCAAGTGATGAGAATATGAAGCACAGTCCGGTGAAAAGCGCTGCCGTGTTTCAAAGTAAACTGGAGACAGTGATGTATGCCAGCGGACTCAGGGGACTGTGGTATCCCGCAATGCCGTATTTGAACCCCCACATGGGAATGAAGAGAGAAACGAAGTAGAGACAGCTACAGAGAAAGTGAAAGGAGGAGGTGGAAAGAGGAAGGTAGTGATAGAGGTAGACTGCTAGTATGGACATGAATTTTGTTTTCAAGTATATGTGTCTCATTATGTATGTAAGTTTACTTTTGAGGGTGATAGACTGTGAAGACAGAGAGCGAGAGGGGAGCTGATAGCCTCTGCTACACTAAAGAAAACCTGAGAGAAAGGTGGAATAAATAGAAGAGAGGGAGACTTCGGAGAGAGACTCCAAATCCCAGGTGTACACAGTTCGGCAACATAGCCCGCTGCCATGGCAACGCAGCTCTGCCGCAATCCCAAAGTCCCTATGCTGAGAGGCAAAGACAGCGATGGGAAAGAGAAGGCAACAACAAGAACACATTCCATCACTGAAATACAGAGAGGAGGGAGGAGAGAGACTTGGCAAGGTGAGAAGCAGGAAAGTCTATAAACAGGGGCAGGTGCAGACGAGGCTGATGAGATCTACTCAAACCTCATGGTGAAGAGAATTTTAGGCAGAGGATGTGTGTGAAACCAAATCAGAGGAAATATGGCACTGGAGCTGATGTGAGGCTATGAGATAACTGATACACTCATAGCCCTCCAAACAGATGTCCGCACCACTCCGTCTTGTCCATGAAGAATACATCCATTACCGTTTCAATTAAACAAACAACAACAGCGCAGAAGAAAAATGCTGCAGGGACGAGCTGTGGTTTGGGGCTTCGTGGGTAACTCCAATCCCACCCACAATGTACTCGCTGCAAATATAAGTCATGTTAATGGAGAACGGTTGTTTGGAGAGGAACTTCATATTGGCCCCATCGTCCTGAACCCTCCCACCGAATACTAATCTTTCTGTCATTCTGTGAGATTTTTCTCACTATTCTTCCATCACTCTCTCCAGTTTCCTCCCCTGTGAACCAGACCTGGCTTGCAACTACCTCTCAGTTCCAACAGTGTGTCCAATATGTCTTGATCTGAGTTATTTCTTTTGAGAACAATCAATATTGTTGTTGGCAGAGGGTGATTATAATTTATCAGTGAGCTCTCAGACCTCCAACCTCAGAACTACATTTAACTTCTGTTGTTTGACACTGTGTGACAATGTCAATCTAATAACATAGATAATACAGGCCATAATATGTAGATGTAGATCAGAGAGTTGAAGAACAGAGACACAGTTCAGGGCTTTGTTTCCTCAATATCAAGTCTCATTTTGCTGCCTCCTGTAGGACTCTTCACATATACATTTTATTCTGGGTAATGATTATGATATAATGGGCAGTTTTTTAAAGTTGCTGAGTCATTTATTAGTGGATAATCCACAACAGCAGAGACCCCACATTTTTGGTTTTAATAATTACCTCTGGTGTTATCACATTATCTTGCACTTGCTTTTTTGACCACTTCAAAGTTCATCTCACTAACAGTCACCACTCATTTAACTGAGTGACATGATAAAACTGAGTGCCAGTGATGCTTAAGAGCAGAATCACAGCCCTAATTGAGAGGTTGTCTACATCCATCTCAGGCTTTGTGGCATTTCTGAGGGTTCTTGACCTTGTTTGTTGACTTCTTCTCATGATTCCCTGTCTGTATGACACCAGATGCCTGACGCACACACACCAACACGCATTCACATGCATGCATGCACACTCTAATACACTGACACCCCCACCTTTGCACCCCCCCTCCAAAAACCCATTGAGTCAACTTTTCACCCCCCTCAGTTCGGACGCACACAGCTGCAAATGCTGAAATTAAAGCGAGACATTGACGCATATATTAGCATGCATTAGCCGCTTCCCCCTGCCCACTTAACATGCAAATCTCCCAGCCCCGTCGCCTCGCACCTTCTGCCACACATTCATTTGCTGAATTATAATTAGACTAATCTTGCATAATTAATAAGAAGTCGAGGACCCTCTGTTTTTTATCCCCTCCTCTATTGTGGTTGCAAAAGTTTAATATTGCTGTTGTTTGTTTTTGTTTTGGTAATGTAATACACCCACACACTTCCCCATCCACAGGGAAGAGATGAGGAGAACATGCAAAGAATTGGAGGTGATCTTCATGTCACAAGGAAATTGCAGAGAATGGTTCTTTTAAAGGAACTCCAGTTGCTTTTAGTCTGTTTATATTTCATTAGTGCTTTGTTCTATATATTTGCAGAATATTTTATTTCATTTGCAATAGCAAGACTCTTGTTTGATTAGATCACTGTATCGTAACAGAGCAAATAAAGCTAAAGGGAGTCATGTTTTAACTTTTGAAATAGTCTCAGTGATGCAAACAAAGGCACATAACATGGCAGGTAAATTATAAGCAAGACAATAGGCAACAAAAGAAAAGTCTATTCAGAGGTATGAAGTTATCACTAAATGCAACAACAAACATTTTTCATGATTTCTGATGCCCTACTTTTAAGTTACGTATAAAAGTATATTTAATGCTCTTAATATTTTCTGTGGTCAGTAAAAACCCAGTTTTATCCTCTGCAACATCACCCCTCCACAGACACACTTCAAACAGGAAACACAAACAAAACATAGACCAGAGTCTTAAACCTTGGGATCGTTTTCCACACTGACACTACAGGGCGTCTGGTTTTTTCTTTTCTGTCTTTACTCCTGCATCTCTGTCAAGTCCTCCAATCCTTTTTGTCTACATCTGCTTCAGTTCCCAAGACTAAACACAGGCCACGCAGCAGGAGACAACTACGTCAATGGTGACAACGGGCTCAACTAAAAGTAGTTCAATAATCAACCAGTAAGTCATCACACAAGACAAAAACAAAAAGAGGAGACTCAATTTAATGAAACATTTTAGTCTTCTGTATGAATCCTCACTCTCACATTTCTGTCCATTGAGGCATCTGTTACACATAAGTGTTAAAGGCGATGCTTTACATATGGCCTTAATCATGAAGCTAGCACCTAGGCAGCACAGGACCTCTTACAAAAATTTTCATAGGCATTCATCAGCACTAATCAATGTTGACATAAACTGCCTTTTCACATAGACATAAAACACATCACCCTCTGAGCTCATTGTAAATGAAGGTTTACAAGTAGCAGTGGCTCTTGAAACATGTGATGCAAAAAGGACTAAGAGAGTAGAAAACTTTTTCTCTCCTTTTCTGGCTCAGGTTTTAGCTTTCAATTGTGGATTAGCACGACAGAGATGACAAATTTATGCTGTGATATAAAAGTACAGGGAGGAAAGAAGGAAAAGAGTGAGGAGATGGTGATAACTTTTGTTTGACATCAAACTGGATGCCCTCCTGCTTCAAAACATTCAAAGAAAGCAGTAGTCACATCAAAGGTGAAGGTACAGCCTCTTCAGCTTCTTCTAATGTAAACCTACAAAAATATAATATTGCATAGGATGTATGTACACAAATATGCAACAGAGGAACAGAAAGATGCAGCAGAGAACAGAAAGGCAAAAAGAGAGAGAGAGAGAGAATGTTGACGTCCTGTATTCAAGGCCATCACTCATCAGACATCCCCTCCATCACCCTCTCCCACCCTAAAAAAACAAAACAGTGTCCTGATACATCGGTGGAGGGGAGCTAAGGGGAGGGCAGGGAGGGAAGGAGGAAAATTAGGAAACCAGATGTGAAGCATTAAAACATACTGACATGCTGAGGGCCTTCCTCTGCCACACTCACACACTGAGAGCACTAACTCATACAGCAGGCCCAGATACATGCACGTATGCATGCATATGTCACATGTATGTATGGCCTGCACAAACCACAAGCACGAGGTCGCAAGGAAACACACAAAGACAAATACTGACTTGCAAGTAACCGTGTGTGCACATCCATCATACAATAATTATGTACATTAAGAAATACGATGCCTCAAAAACAAATGTCTAAAAGTTATACGAATGTAACCTAATAAAACATGTAAAGGACAAAAACACGCTGTAGCTGTTGGATGTAGGGAAGAATTTAGATAAACCAGTGTTGACCTAACAATGTTCACGCTAAAGCAGAAATCTACTGAAGGGTCGTCAGGCATTAGTGTATGAATATGCATCCAATTAGTACATGTACCCAGGCTGAGGAAAGGCTGAGGGGGAGGGATGAGGTGTTTTGTTTTCCTCCATGGGGAGAGCTAAGTTTGGGGGAGGGAGTGAGGTGGAGGTGCTGGGGTAGTAATAAATACCCGTGGACCAGGGTCCCCTGGCAGACTAGAAGCTAGACTGGTCACCAGGGTTAACACCCGGGGCACATGACCTTTGACACTGCTAATGGGGCACAGAAAACCCTCCACGAACTGATACACCCTCTGTCGCATACCACTACAGGACCTTTCACACCAGCCTCTCAGTCCAACATCCCCCCTCCTTAAAACATACAGGGATATCTCTGGCATCAGCTTCACTTCCCTTTTACCAGCAAATATCACACAGCCAAACCGACTCCACGTTCATCATTTACTCATTTAAGTATGAGCTGTTCTAAGCCACATCCAGTCATCCGTTAAACAGTTAAAGCATGTCAAGACCCTTTGTGTGTCACAAGATTATTTCAAGCTTTTCATAACATGTTACCACAGTATGATGATGATGATGATGAAAAGCTCAACAAGATTACTTATGTTCATCAAACTACTATAGTTACACACCAGTACATTTGAGTATTTCTTGGAGCAGAATAAAATGGGTCTTGCATAAAAATATGAAAAGTGTTCATTCCACAACTGGATGTCTGGTCAAACCTCAATTCAAACTTATTTTCTTAATGTTATAATATTAAATATTGCATATAAATGTGAATCATAATTCATTATAACATGTTTTTTTTTTAATAAATAATATTCTTCTTCTGACATTTGATTTAAAAAGTTTACTAGATAAATTATTTATATCCTGATTTTCCACACAAATCTATTACATGTTTTGTGAAGAAGCAATCATTCGTCTGTTACTCTCCTTAAGGTTTTTCCTGTTTTTTGGTTTTTGGATTGAGAATGTTTCATACTATACAGATTGTAATTTGTCACATATTGTATTTATGAACAAAATCAATTTGACTTGATTTAACACAGTAAGATAGAAAAATACAGTGTGTTATTACTTGTACTGAAACTATAACAGTAACATAACAGCATTAGAAATGTACTAAACAGTAACCAGTTTAGTTGACCTGCAATAAGAGAACCAGTAAACAAACCATCTTCCGACAGACACATAGAGACCGCATTGGGGGAACTTGTTTCTTTGTAAATTTGCCTGGTGGACTGGCTGTGCCCTCTGGCCTCTGTTGCCTCCCAGGCTGACTCTAAACTTGAGAACTGTGACAAAGCCAAACATTTAAACCACTAGTGCTGATTTATAGAGCTTGGTTGTGCTGTAAAAACTTCAGGCTTGCCACCACAAAAGTGACTGAGGCACAGCAGAGCCGAGAGGAAAATAGGGCTGGAGTGGAGGAAAGTGGAATGATGGGAAGGGTACACAAGAGGCTCTCGAGTGTTTCAACAAGGTTTCTCCTGGGCGCTAAAGCATTTTTTATTTTTTTTATTGCATAACCTCTTACTAACTGTTAAATGTGCATTTGAGCAATGTGGAAAGAAAAATTAACGTATCAGTCTCCCAAGCTTAGCCAAAAGCAGAGATTGCATACAAAAGCTTAGCCACATGGGATTGCAGTCAGCCTGCCAAATAGATGGATATGGATAGATATTCAGAGTCTGGAGAACATGAATTCACAACCAGGACAGGGAATAGAAGTCCCATCAGTGGACTGACCTCTCCCAGCATGCCTTTTGTGTCCTGAGGGACGAGGATTCAAAATATACTCTCATAACTCTCAAATGGAGACACAAAGCACCCACTGAATAGATTTCAAAAATACCAGGAGGGTTAATCTTGCTTTTTAAAAACGCTTTCAATCAATAAGCCACTCATCACAATTACCAATAACGTGCATATTTCGGCTCAACCCACACTTTCCTCCGAGAAGAACAATGAATATGGGATGGATGCCACTGAGAGGAAGAGGAGAGGAAAGAGAAGCAACAACAGAAGGAGAAGAGATGTCTTCTTAATTAGCCAGTAATGATAAGATCTGACAAACAACATCTGTTTCCAGAAAGAGAGAGAAGGGGGGAGCAAAGAGAGAGAGGAAAGGAGAAGGCGGGAGAGAGGGATAGGACGAGGACGAGAGATAGGGAGAGAGGCGGCTGAGAAACCTGTGAAGCCTAGACAACAGGGACCTGCTTGTAAGAAAGTAAAGGGGGATGTGTAAGGGAGGGAATGCTGTGTAGCGTGACACAATAGAAGAACGGAGGATGAGAAGTATAACAGAAGTGAGAGAAAGACAGACAGGGGGAAGAAATCTGACAGGGTTGAGGGAGTCCAAGAGTCAGGACGAATATGACAGACAGAGAGAGGAAAAACAGATCAAAATGAGAGAAAGGAGGAAGATAGACAGACGTAGAGAAGGTGAGCTGGATAATGGTGCTGGAGGGAGGGAGAGGAGAAGAGGAACGTGTGAAGAGACAGGAATGGAATCGCTCAGAGGTCTAGGGTGCTGTAATTTACTGTCCGTGGCTAATACACAGCAAATGTGTGCAGCCGAGGACTGGGAGAGGAGAAGGGGAGCTGGGTGGTGGGGGTGCTGAAGTGAGGGCATGCAGACTGTTGGGGTTCTCAGCATGCCTGCTGGGAGCCTGTCAGCAGTCACATCACCCCCTGCCCTCAGCCCCGACAGATTCATCAGGACCATTACACACACACACACACACACTCTAACGCGCGCACACACATACACTCCAATGCACACACACATGCATCTGAAAGATTAGAGTGACACTGAGATTGTTAAATTGCTGTTAGAGTTTTCCTATAAGTTTAATATGATGACAAGGAAACCACAACATCTGCTGCGTAAATGATTCTGCCATTAAAACACGAAATACACACGAGTGTAGGACAACCAGCAAGGAAGAACTTTACATCCTTCACATAAATAAATCTGTTGTTTCTGTGTCAGGTCACCTTTCTTATGGCCACATGAAACCAGTGTAAAATCAGTGTAAGAAGTTACAAAATAAATGTAATTAATGTAATCTGCTAGAGTTACCAGAAAATAAGAAATTAAGTTACGACTCAAAAGCATACTACAAAAGTCTTTTTCTGTGCAAATAAATGTAATACCTTAATAAAAGTTTGATGGCAATCAGTGCTGAGTTCTGCTGTGATGTTTACGCTGGAGTAAATTTACGTGTTTGGAACTTTTCAGCTTTATTGTTCAGTCAGATTGCATCAGTGAACTAATAAAAACATTTTACATTATAACAGGTTAATTAATAATATGAAGTAAACTTCCACCACCATGTATTGTATATACTGTCTCTGAAAGTTTTATAGGCAGATCTATTATGTCAAAACTGGGTTTATGCTCTTGCCGGTTGTTCTATCCTGGGAAATGTGATTATTCATATTAATTTAGTATTGTTTATAATATACTGCAGATATAAAATATTAATGTTGGGAAGTATGTTCTTGTGCAACTGAAGCCTAACTAAATAGAACTCTCAGGACAAATAAAGTCTGTCCACATTCCTGATAAACAGACAAACAAACAAATAAGGTGGCTGGTGGGGCCAGTTCAGCACCAGGGGGCATTGTTAAGTCATTAGTGAAATTTAAGACTTCTACAGAGGCAGATGACCAAACACACACACACTATACACACACTCAGAGCCCCACCCACAGCAACATCATCCAGCCAAAGAAAACAGCCCTTGTTCCTAAATACCTCTGCTAACTGGCCTTTGACTCTACAACCCACACACATACATGACATCCTGATTATACTGACTCAAGATCATATTACAAAATAAATGGCACATGCAGGAATTTCACATGAAAAATAAACCCAAATATACACAGCCATGCACTGCTTCACTCAATCTGAAGGACCCTCTAAATCACACTAATCTGCCCCCTTCTGATCATATGAGTGCCACCACTTAATCCACACTGCTCCACCAAAGGTGAACCCTGTTAGTCTACAGACAAATTGGAGGTTTGCCCCAGCTACTCTAGGAGTGGGAGGCTTTTCAGGGTACCACTGAGCTGCACCTCAAAATTTCTCATTTCCCCACTTCCCTTGTACATCCCACCCACACCAGGTCCCCCTGCTGTTTCCTCACATTAGCCCATTAGTAGTCCATTCCCATTTCCTGTCAAAACATTTCTCTGCTGCTCTGTATATCCGACTGCCCCCTCTGTAGGCACTCTCAAAGAAAACAAACTGGACCTACTACTTGTGTCAGGGTTCAAGCCACAACATCCACCACTGGCCAAAGCAGAGCAAAGGGGACAAAACACAAACTCGGCTCCTAACCTCACCACTCATTATACACTTCCTGTGCACATTGGGGTCCAGTATCTTGCCAGTGTGTCGCAGGAAGCTGGAGCCTCAAAAAAGGTCCCTGAACTCATTTTCACCAGTCTAACACTGAGTGAAGCTCTCACTGTTTCAAGCAGTACCTGTCAGTGAATTTGATATTCCAGACATTGCATCGTCTCTTCCTGTCTGTCTTTGTGTCATTCTCCCCCTTGCATTGCCCCAAGGGAGGAGCCATCCCCATGGTGCTATGCCAGCTGCTCAGTGGTCCAGCCTGTGTGCCGCTCCACTGTGTGAGGCGGTGTGCACTGGAGCCTCAGGGCCCTGTCGCCACGCTGCCTGGCCCCCTGCCTGAGGGGCTCTCTGACAGGGGGTCTGGAGGGACTGTCCAGTACTATCCCACCAGGGAAAGACCTGTGACAGCGGACTGGAGAGACCACTGTGTCTGACTTTGCCTCTGTGTATGTGTGTATGAGTGACAGACAGGTAATTTATGCATACATATGAATATCTGTAATGTGTATGATTGTGTGAGCAGCCCAGTCACACTACAACCCGAAAACTTGTCAGAGTAAAATCCAAAAGTGGCTACAAAGGTGACTGTGCTCACAGTATGGCATATATATATATATATATATATAATATTCAATATACGGTAAGGTAAAGTAATGACAAGTTTACGACTGGTTGACAAGTTTGTGTTTCATCAATACAACTCAAATACAGTGTCTAGGTACTTTAATCTGCAGGTAACCATGGCAACATTACTTCTATACACATCTCTTTTATTAGGGATGATAAGATGCCTTGGAGCAAATATGATAATACCCCCTGTTGCATGCAAAAGCAATGGGTATTTTGTCACTGTCACTTTCGTTTTTTTTATTTTATTCTTATTTTTGGCATTTTTAGTCTTTATTTGATATTGAAAAGAGACAGGAAGTGGAGAAAGAGAGAGGAGCAGAATGACATCTAGCAAATGATCTGACCTGGACATTCTCCTCAGGACTTTTGCATCAAGTATCATGCACAATACCCACCACTCTGGTATTGGGTCACATCATATGTTTATTCAGTTATTTCATGTAAGAACAGATCATTATGCTGCTTTACTACTGCTCTAAATCCAAATGAGCCAATGTTGAAAAAGTACAATCAGAATCAGTAAAGTAATGGCAGAATACATACAGCGTGCCAGTATCAACAAAAAGCTACAGGTCTAACTTTAAAGCTAAGGGTTGGACATATACTGGGAGTATGAGAAACAATCTCCTGAAGTTACATTGTTGTCTCACACATAAAACTCTCAAGTGCATATATGATGACCTAACAGGGCGACTTGGCGGCAGTTTTTGAGTATGCATCTGGGAAAGGGGAGGAATTCGACCCCTGACACAGTCCAAAAAATGTAGCTGCATTTATTCTTTGGCTGATAGTTTAATGTTCTGTTCCCAAAGTCTTGCAGCTTGTATTTTCTTTTAGTTAGTCCTGAAGAATAGAGCGGCCGGTAATCCCCACTATTAAAAGTACCAAAAAAAAAAAAGCTGTCCAGTTCTTATAGAGAGCAGGTATATGCCAAAAATAAACTGGCAAGCACCAAAACAAGTAGCCCACAACATAATGTTAGTCTTTTAAATTTGTTTAAGACAGGCAGACACAAGCAGGTGGACAGAACAACATTGAAACAGATGGTCTTACTGTTTCTCCGGACCAGACATTTGCATATAGCAGCAAATGATATCTGAATAGTTTATTGTCAAACTGTCCAGACAGTGTTAATCCGTCAAGAACTATAAAGAAGGATACAGTTTTACTGCACTGCTGAACTGAGCGTCAGTGTGTATCTGATTGTAGGAAGAATAGGTTTGTGAAATAATATCACAATGAAGATTAACATGAGAACTGTAATAAGATATACTTTAGCATTTAATGTGTTTCTAATTTAGCTAAAACTACACATCGATCAGAACAAGAGAGAAAAACCTCCCGCTCTGACTAGTTGAAAACAAACCTGTGGTACATGCACATAACTAGACCTAGACTACAAACAGATCAATACAACCCACAACCTAAGATTAAGAGTAATGGATTCCTCTTGGAGCCGAACATCTGAAGTCAAACCATTGCCCAGGATAACTAATCATTGTTGAAACTGTAAAATAATAAACTCATAAAACAAGATTAAGCATTTAAAACACATGTAAAGCATTAAAACTTCAGCATCTTATAAGTATTTGGTTTTTATTACAGAGCTTGAAATTGATGTAGATTCAGGAACAGACTTTAGGGAGGGAAAAGCCATATTGACAAGATTGGAAAATTCCTATTGATTATTCTTCTTTTCTCTGTGCGTCGGCTTGTTAAAAAAGACCCCTCTTGGAAACACGATCAATTAGTGAGATAGTGCTTGCCATTGATCACCCTCCCATACCCCCGCTCTACAAGGCTCTTTCTTTAGGATGGATCCCTCCACATACTCCTTATGACCAACTATTGATCTCGGCTTCTTAGACAAATATGAAAGCACGCACTCACACTGAGAGTCGACCCCTCCCATCCAATCCACACAGTCCATTCCTACTAATACTAATACTGACATCTGCTTGTCTCCATTGTAAACCCATGGTTCACTCATAAATACAGAGGCCAGCTCTGGCCCAGAACCAATATAGTTTCTCAGAGGTCGGAGGTCAGCACGGCAATAATGCTACCATTAACAGATCTGCCTGTGTTAGTAATACTGAGAACCTTTCAGAATGGAGGAGCTTCAAAATAAAAGAATTATATAAGTGATAAAGCCAAACGCTGATGGATGAAACTAATTTTCCTTAAAGTATACCTGTTGATTATTCTTCCTGGTTAATCCATTTAAAGCTGAATTAACATGTAAATGCCAAAACTCAGCAATTTCTTATTTTAAGGAGCTGGAGCTTTTATTATCTTTTATTCATCTAAAAAAAAAAGTAATAAAATAACAAATTATCTTACAAAAACTCAAAATGTAGAAGAGTTAGCAAAGATTTATGGTGATGAACCCAGAGAAATTGATCAATGTGTCTATTGATCAATCATCTAACCAATCAGTGAACGAGCCAGTTCATCAATCAAAGATAAGTGACATCCTCCGAGGAGAAAAGTCACATCAGGGCTGTGAGTATACGAGTTCACCGATGTTAAGATTAGACAATTGTAAAACTATTAGACACAGCAGGCAGCGAGGTATTAGATAATGCCTTCCCATAGGCAACTTAAGAGTCATCTCTTTGTCAACGACTGCCCTTGCCCTTTTCATCCCTCGGTCCCTCCACCCTCTATCCCTTCATCCCTCCCTATGGATCAGCTGTGATCTCCTCTCTCCCCTTTCACTCAAATCAGGATTAGGGAGAAAAGGGGGGTGTTGCAGCAGCAGCAGCAGGAGAAGGGGGAGAGAAAACTGAAACAATATGGAAAGGAGATTAGAAAAGTGGGGGTTTGGACTGTTTGGGGAATTGCAAACTCCCTTGTGCTTGGGTAGGTGTCCTAATGACACCGCCTAATTATGGTAAAATTAGACAGGCTAAAGGGAAGGAGGGGGTGGTGGAGGACAGGATAACGTGAAGGGAAAAGAAGTGGAGGAGCAGGGGAATTAAGCGCTACCAAGTCCAGAAATAAGTGCATAGTTGGAGTGTGTTAGATTGTAGGCAGTGAGAGACCAGCGCCATGTAAAAGGACAGATAGGAGCCGAGGTCCAAAGAAGGAAGCAGTGAGCTGAAAATGAGAGAAGAAAGAGGGGAAACGGAGGGGAGAGGACAGAAAGCAGTAGCTGAGCAATAGGAACAAGTGGGCCTCAGCATGCTGCATGTTAATTGGAGAACAGGTGTTGGGGCTGGGAGCAGGAGGCTGATTACTGGAGCCACAGAAACAGACCGTCTCCTGCACATACACACACACACACAACTGCAAATGTAGACACACACACACAGGCATACACATGTGCACATAGGCTAGATATACGTACACACATGAATAATTTAAGACCCAAGCAGTGACTGGGAAAAAGGTCAAAGAAAGGGTCACAGAGACACATAGACAATTGCACATACATCCATATACATACATAAATAAAAATATGCAGGATCTTCACACATATGACAATATACATCCATTTGTGTGTGTGTTCAAACACTCTCAGAGCATACATACACATCTTGCCCTGTCAATCTATACACTGGAGTGTTTTCTAGTGTTTGGTGTATACATACAGTCCACATAAGGCGAGATAAAAGGGCATAGGGCTGCACAAACCTCTACTGGCTTATCAGAAATTAACTGGCTGCTAATAGGCTGCTCCCTGAGGAGAGGATTTTGCCGACCATTCAAGAGGGAGAAACCCCATCAGGACAGGACATGCCCAGTGTGATTAGAGAGTACAGTAGGTCAATGATTCATTTAAATCAATCCTCAGATGCTCACACCAGCCTGCACACACACACCAGCAGTCACTAGGAGATATAGATCACTGTCTTCACCTGCAAGCCACACAGACTTACAAACAAATTTAGAGGTTTAGCCATGTTAGGATGGAGTATAAACGGATGCAAAGGGGGTTATTTGGAGAGTAATGTGCTACAGCAAATGAGAAATGCAGCTGCTCCTAGGTATTCTGGGAAAATTCAAAAAACAACAGCCCAGTTTTTCCGTTATATGAAAACTATCTTCAGCTGAGATCCTTTGAGACACACTGTCAACAGCCAGCCAGCTTGAACTGAGGAGGGGAATGAAAAGGGTACTTGACGTATATGAAGTGAGTGTTTTCTAGAGAGACAAAAGTAGAGAGGATAGGATAGATGTGGAAAAGGAAGAAGAGAGGAAAAGAGGAAGAGCAGGAGGGAGAGGTGATGAAGGTTGCGTAGATGACATCACAGTCGAAGTATTTCACATGCGTTCTGCTTATAAGCATTTATCACACTGCTTAATGCCAGGCAGACAGTGAGAGACCTTCGAAATCCCTGGAACGTGAAGGCCCTCACACACGCTGATTACAGCAGTGGTCATCCACCTTTAAGGCTGATAAGTGGCTGTCAGGGTGAACATTTACTACATATGTGAACCTGTCGGATAGTATGGAAGACACACATCCACCTGCTTCTAATAAAAGGATATCTTCGCTTTTGGCAGTTTCAGGTGCATCGTCGGCTGGTAAACGTAATGAGTGACCAAACTGAAACAGATTCTAGAGTGCTGTAGATAGATTAACAGATAAACAGATTGCTGAGGAGGCAGAAACACATGGGAGGCAGACATGAACAGAGATAGTTTGTACTGCATATGCTGTAGCTGCCTGATACAGTAAACTGACAAGGCAGAAACACTGGCAACTATAAACATGTGCATTGTACATATTAATATTTATCTATGAAGTGTGCATGCCTGCACACATCAATATTTATGTGAAGTCTGCACACACTCCCATCTATTGCTGAATACGCTCAGCCCCTTCACACATCATGTATCCTCTATGCTGTGTGTAACTTCTCATAACAGTCTTTGTTTTTATTGGCCATAAATGTAACACATGACATCCCGACACAGAATCAAACATTTCTGGGACTTTCCCTTTGCTCCAGAGCATCATCTTTCTGTCCATGTCTATGTGCATATTCACACAATGAATGACAAACCTTACAGGTGTTTGATCCAACAAAACAGTTTAGAATGTGATTTGATCTCATTACCTGTCGATGATCACTGGGTCAGACGGCGTCTCATTTCTGTTGCCACAACTCTTCTTCTCACAACAGCGGCTGAGTGGACAGTTGGAGAGACAGAAAACACAACAAGAGGAAAAAGTCAGTAGAAGAAGAAAAAAAAACCCTAATCAAACAGAAGGGGCCATCCACATCCATAGGCCCCGACAACTCTGCCCCACAGTCGGCCAAGATCCAGGAACACACAAAGGAGGCATGAGAGGGGAGGGGAAGAATAGACAAAAGAATAAAAGAGGAAGAAAAGGTACAACAACACACCCTACAAACAGTGAGAGACCATTCAAAAGTGAAAAGCCAGCCAGGCAATCTGTCACATTGATTTCGAAATCAAACTCAACCCCCATGCAGCCTCATTGCGCATACACACACATACATACGAACACCCACACACGCACACACACACACACACACACACACACACTATCCCACTACATCCTACCATTCGTCAGCAGTCCTGTCCGAGGAGCCTGCTGGCCACCCAGCACCCCCCTCCCCTCCAAGTCCCCTTCACTGCATAACAAAAGTGCCCCCACCCCTAACCATCTGCCACCCCTACACCTCGCCTTACCCCTCTCGTGTCCCAGCTTGGCCCTTCCCTGCCCCCCTCCACCCCCCTGTCAGACGGCTTCACTCCCCAGCTGTGACGCTTGCCCTCTGCCTCTTCGGCTCTGTTATTAGCCAGCTGTGAGTCACATTCGGGCATCTGCTGGCTACACAATGGTGTAGCCCACTTCGTCTTAGACTCTCTCCCCATGTCCCAGCCCCCTATCCTTCCCCCTGCTGCCCTCTAATCCTGGGTCACTGCCCCACTTCCAGACCACTCTCTCTGTCTTCTTCTCCATCCAAGCTCATGTGCACACCTATTTATACATTCAGCAAATAAACTTCAATACTCAAAACTACTGGCCACTCACACTATGAAGCTATGGGATAAAATGATATTTCCTGTTTCTAGTTATTTCACTAACATCACATTCAGACCCAGACAAAGTTTGTGTCTTTGCTAAACATAAGTGCTGAAGTTAGATTTTGACAAGCAGAATTTGAACTGTGTCTGATGCTGTCAGCTGAAGTCTAGCGGCAAAACTTGAGGCCAAAGTGGGGCTCCAGGAAGAAACAGGAGCCGGCCAGGGACATGCTGCGTTACAGCAGAAAGCAGCAGGGGACTACCACTGTAACAAGGATGATGACAGACAGGCTAGACTTACAGTTCAACCACAGTCTACTTTTTCATAACGTAGAGCCCCAAGCGTCATCCCAAAACCACATTTCAAACTGACTGAGACAAAGCAGAGTGATGGAGAGTAATGAATATTTGGATTTCATCCCTGTGGGTGAAGGCTTGAATCAGCATGTGTGCTGTGGATTTGTATGTACGTGACTGACCTGCACATAACTTCGTGTGTGAGTAGCACTCTGCACATTTCTGGATTCTTGTTTTGTCCTTCATATGATATGGGCTGAGAGGGGAAAATAAGGAGAAGTGGGACATATTATTATTATTATTATTATTATTATTATTATTATTATTATTATTATGTAGAGTAATTTCAATCTCATGTTTACGTAGACGGAAGCCATATTTACCAACCTGTTTAGTGACAGAGTCAATAAGTCGCGCATAAAGATCCTGCTCTGTGCGGACACCTGCAGAAAGAAAAGGAATACATTTTAGTAAACTAAAAAAAAAAAAAGTTAATATTGAATCTAAAAAAAAAAAGATTCATTTAAATCAGTTAGAGAGAATACATCTTTTTCTATTATTGATTTTATGCTGATCCACAGTACTGTCCTTTCTGACTGATTCAGCGTCCCCTGAAATAAAACAACTTGACAATTCAAGTTCATTCCAGCTCTGTTCTTTTGAAACTGCACTTAATCTTCTCAACCACCACTAACTATTTAATAAGAAAGTGTGTGTGATGCTGTGGATGAAAGAAGTGAAAAAACAAAATAAGATAAAATGGAAAGATTGATGCCACTAATCATTATTTCTAACTCTGGACAAGGACTCAGAAAATGCATTGAACTGGGTCCAGACAACATGGAGAAATAAGATTGGCATGCATTCGTATTTTCTCTCTGATGGTTTCTGAGGGGATTGAGAGTTATTTGATGTTTGATGATTATTAGTCATGTCCTGCTCCAAGGCCAGAATTTACAACCACATTCTCACGGTTTGTCAAGCATTTTTTGTGGTTATTTCAGTGTTGACTTCTGCTTTATTCCCTTGTTTGTTTTGACAGTTGCATACACACAAAATTTGAAGGTTTTGGGCGATACGTAAAGTTATCTCTTGCTTCAGTGTGATCAATTGTGTCTCTTAGTAGGATATTTAGAAACACCTGAACCTCTGGATCCCTCACTGCATCTGCAGGAAGGGAAGAGGGGGAAGTGACTTGTAATGAACTGATTCTTCAGAAAACAGCGTATTACCCGAGGATTTTCAGTACTTTGGATACTTCGGAGAGTATTGCTTTATAAAATGTGTTCCTCTCATCAAAGTCTCGATTGAGAACCCTTTGATATCGCCTGGGGGAAGGGGATGAGAGGAGGGGATGTAGAGGAAATGCTTTTGGTGTGCTTGTATGTACATATGTGTGTGTGTGAGGGGGATGCTCTGGAACATGTCTTTTATCTTTTCTCCCATGGGTGCCACTGCGATGGCAGAGCAGGGGCAGCAGTGGCTCATGGGAACCAAATTTCTCTGTGTATCCTGGATCTGATGTGGAAACACCATGGGGGGTTAGAGGAGCAGAGGGGAAGAGATGAGGAGGAGTGGGATGGCAACATGTACCTCATTTCCCTATACATGGGTGCAGAAGTGGCTTCTCGCTGAGCTGAACGTTGAATAGTAAAAAGTCAGTGTTTAGACGATGAGAGAAGGGTAATTTAACTCTGAGGAGCATGTGTGAGGTATGACAGGAGGATATTGAAGTTTGAGGTGCAATTAGTGGGAAGGTGTGTCATGTTAGGACACACTGTGGTCACAGGTAACCTTTCATATTCATGTTTTTTTTTTTTTTTGGGCCTTATGTTTCCGTGTTAACAGTATTCAGAGGGGAAAGCACAGAAAGACTTCATTGACTTTGACTTCACACTCTTGTCTAAATTATCAGGATTGAAAACAGACAACAGTATTGTAGTTTAATACGCACCGTTACTGTAGAGCAGCTGTAGCTTGTAGTGTGTTCCGTTGTTAGTCTTTTCTCCTGTCTGCTCCTTGTAAAAAGACAGTAGACAGACAGAAAGACAAATGCAGGACATACAGTTGAGTATAATAGGCACAGATTAGTACAGCTGAGCATCACCATGCAGCGTTAAGCACAGTGAGTCTTTCCTAATCCTGCAGCTTGCCCTTCCCTGGGAGCAGTAGTGAGATCAGAGGGTTGTAGGCTCAAAGCCCTTATGGGACCCTGTGTTGTGCCCATAAGCTCAGTGCTTAACCTTGTGGCGGATGTTCTTTGTAGAGGTTGAACTATCATGTCTGACAAACTCCTAAAACCTCGAGATCAAATTCAGCGGTTCACTTTGCAACAAGGTACTATATAGGCATAGTTATGCTGTATGTGCACGCACGTGTGTGTTCAAAGTGTGTTTCAGGGAGTGGAAAGTACTGTATGTGAGACTGAGCAGCAGTCGACCTTGACAGAAAAACTTCCTTTCCGCTATCCCTCTTTCCCCCAGGCTCTCCACTACCCTCTCTCTTCTTCCTTCTCTCTCCCCTGTCTCTTGTTCCCCCTTTCTTTCTCTTTCTCTACCTCTACTGGTCTTTCTAAGTGGTCTCAAAGGAATGCTCTCTGGTCCAATAACCCAGGAGGCTGGCATCACAGAGACGAGAGCAAGAAAAAGAGGGAGAAAGAACGAGGAGGTTGAAGGAGTAGAGAAACTAGAAAAAGCAGGCAGTTGTAAGAAGAAGAAGAAGAAGAAAAAAAGCCAAGAAATTAAGATGCATGAAGATAAGTTGGAGAGTAACAGCGCACAAAACTTAATATCAGAAGAGAGATTGAGTCTTTATATCAGGAGATAGATGCCTGGCTTCATAAGTTTTGTAAATATACACAGAGGAACATTTATTTTTGCCATGCCATCGCTCTACCTCTGCATAATTACAAAGCAAAAACAGATGCCAGGGTAACCATGCAGAAAATGAACTCCTCCACAGCCGTCATATTACTCCACACTGGCCTGTGTGGCACAGAGGGGAACATACTGACAGCTTTCAGCCCCGGCATTAGCACCGCTGCCTGCCCCCTCCCTGACATTCATAGTAAAACTATCTTTGAACTTCAGTTGACAGGACTGTGTCCTCTTGCTGTTCTCACAGGGAAGAGCTGTTACCAGTTTAGGAGTTTCAAGCTCTCCTCACCACCAGGCAAAAACATCCATCAACACTGGGCATAAGGCTCCAACTTCAGGCAGTCTACCCTCTCAGTTTCTTTGTAACTCTGTCGCACAGCCTCAACTCATCACTGCAGCCCTTTTCTTATTTTGGTCTTGTCCAACCTGAGGAATTCAACTCCCCCCACAGCACTATTTAGAGTATGGGAGTGGGGGCACGAAGGAAAAGAGACTTTGATGATTAGTTCACTGTATAACTTAACAGAAGCGAGCATAATTTGCATTTTAAAAAAGTAGTGATGTCCTCCTAATGAGGCAAGCTGCTAATTAGTCATTAGATATTCTTTTTCAATCCCACATCATCAGCTCATTGAGGGTAAAGCTTGTGTAAACATGTACCCGTCAGCTGTTCGATATGTTTTTTTTTTTCCACGGATGGGGGAGATCAAGTGAGCACCTGGTTTAGCTTTAATACTGTATATTACAAATGCATCATGTTGTGTGTCACATATTTTCCAACAGATATACTGAAGTGTGAGGAGTTTAATTAAAAAAAAAAAAAAATCAACAAGAAAAACTTCAGGGTGACTTGGCAGCATCCCTAAGTATTCATTAAGACAAATAAACACACACACACCTTTTCATGCTCAACAAAGTCCACAAAGGCAGTCCTCTCCACCTCCACAGGTTGGCCATGTCTGTCATAGAGCGCCAGGACAAAGTGGAAAAAGTTGGACTTACGGAGATTGGAGGGCGGCTGCTTCTCAAAGTGAGCTCTTGAGAGAGCAACTCCACTGAGGACACAACAGGGACAAACATTAATATTATGTTTTAAGCAGTTTCTCCTGCTAAATGTACAGTTTATTAACAAATCTTCTTCATGGTTCAATCATTAAAAACATTAAACTTCTGTTGTTGACGGTGGGTTGTCTTGTCTGTTGCTTGTGCAAATAAATCATGAAATCAACATGAATGCAAGTCTAAAATAATTTTATTTATTTCTTTTTTTCACTAGCCTAATTCTTCAGTGACACATTGAAGATTTAAACAGGAAAATGATTTAATTAATATAATTTGAACTTTAACATTTATCTCAAGTATCAGGCTTTCAGTTCATTTATATATGGACAATCCTTACAAAATTGAAGAAAAAAAATTTATATAATTCATATTTAATGTTTTGTATATTTTTTATACATGGGCCAATATATTGTGGGATCTTCAGCTGTTATTTAAAGTGAGGAAGAAAAGAAAATTAGGGGAAACAATTACTTCCAAAGTAGTTTTCTACCTAAAAGATTAATGCATTCTGCACTTCGGACCTTTACTGGAAATACCGCAGAAAAAGTGTTATGTGTAAACATATAGTTGAATTTAATGGAAGACTTAAACAAAGAAACCATGGTTCGTTTGTTCGAAACACAAACACAGGACACAAATCTCCAGGTCTGCACAGCGTGAACAGTTTATTATAGTAAATATGACTGCGTTCCAAAATGTAGAACATATAAATCAAAAAACTCAAAACTGAACACATTCTTTTCTTTTGCGTGTCAGCGTTTGTGCAACTGATTTATTTTATTTTATTTTTTTATAGTAAAAAAAAAAAAGTCTCGTAATTTTTATGACGACGTATGCGTCTCCCTTTATTCTAAATTAATATGAAATACAAATGACGTGGTTGTTTTGGATTTGTATAACTTAATAATTTAATTTTATTTATGTGACATACGGCCTGTTCATGAACTTGTATGTGATGTTTAATTTAACTAAAAATGCCGATGAAATTTTTTTGGAAAGTTTGTACGCATTCAGGCAGAGACGAGAAGAAATAAAACTCTGAAAGACATGATCTGACATTAGGTCAGCGCTTAGAGCCAACATGAACTACTTAACAAATAATGATGAAATAGTTCAAGATTATCTTCCAGATCAAAGTTACATCAGATAAAATCTGTAGCCAAACAAAAACATGATACTTCTAAAATCCTATATTTTGTTTGAACTCATCTTGGTGAAAGATTAGATAAATAAGCTTTATTTGGATATGACAATGTTTTTTTTTTATTTTTATTTTTTCTTCATCAGAACATCCTCGTGCAGCCTTTAATTGAGGGGTTATCAGCAAATAAAAGTTCTTTATATTTGTTTTAATTTTTTTTTGACAGTCTTACCAATAACATCAAACCACATCTTTTCCATAATTACTGATACTAAAAAACGAATAAACTTAATTTCTTCATAAATTCTCACTGAGTTTAATATGTTTGAAAGCAACGTTTCTTTCCAGTGGAATAATGTCATCATTCGCAACAAGTAGTTCATTACTGAATAGACTGTGTTCGAACTCTGGACCGAATGCTGTGCCCGGAGTTCCACCTATTGAAACAATTTGACAGGTTCTGAACTGTACGCCACTGATGAAAAACACTACATATAGACATGTAAAGGCAACAACTGGTGAGACAGAAATGTCAAGAGGAGCGTTTCATACTGTACCTTTGCGCAGCAACGTTCGCATCCACAACGCCGACATTACGCACCCAGGACCGGACTGGATCCATCTCCTCTCCGAGACTTCTCTCCTTTAATCCGCTCGCTTCTCGTATCAGATGCTCCTGGATCCCAAACATTTAAGCCTCGTTATGATCTTTTTTAAGAAGTTTTTTGTTTTCAGTAAAGAAAAAAAAAATTACTTGCAGAACTAAAGCACTTTGCCAAACAACAGCAGGTCCAACCCACGGCGCTGCGCTCCTCCAGAGCGCCACAAGAAACCACAGCTTTTACAAAGATATATGTATATTTTTTAAATGACCAGTGCTGTGCTTTTGAAGAAGACGTCTTTGAAAAAAATCCACCAGACTCTCTTTCAAGGCTGAGATGATAGTAATAAGTATATCTCCCCGCTTATTGCAAACATTGTCCAAGCGCAAATCTCCAGCGTCGGTGAGAGCGCAAAAGATCACCTGCTCGGTGGGCTCAACTCCTCGGCTGGTCTTTTTCAGGATACTCTTCAAAATGTGTCTTCGCAGAAAGTCTTCCTTTGTCAAAAGGCCAGATCAGATCAGAACAGTTGATCCGAGGGCCGGGAGGCTTGCAGTGAACCGCTGTCTTGCAGCATGAATGAGACCCTCTGCCGGGATAGAGCGTGGAGGAGGGGCCTTGGTGCCATATGGGGGACCGATTGTTGAAATGGATGCTCTCATTGGTGTAAAGTGCATCCGTTGTTTGGACAATTGCCAAATTCAGCATCCAGTCAGTGACTCCCAGCAAAGTTTTCACACATGAAGTTCGAAATGAGTAACGATATCAAAGTTTCACAATATTAAAGCTCTTTAAAATTATTTTATTCTCAAAGCAGTTTTTTGTGAAAGTGAACTGAAAGGTCCCCTTTGTGTGGGGGGCTGAGGGGGAGTGGGCTTATAATAAATATTATTCAGACATAAGTGCGACTGCATGTTTAGTGCGTAGTTTTTATTGTTTATCATGGTGGGGGAAAGTATATGCAATGTATCCCTAAATATTTAATATGAAATGTATTCTTTTTTTCTTACAGCCACTTGTTAATATCTGGGTGTAAATGTTCCTATATCTGTTGGTGGCTACACTGGCCTGAATAGTTTCTACTGCAAATCCTGTTTGGTCTATTCATTCAAGTCAAAATGTAACACAAGTGCGCTCTCGACAGGCGTGTATTCAGCAGCTCGACCGTCTGCTCCTTTGAACGCAGTGATTCCGCTGAGGAGGCATCGCATCAGTGTCAGCCTCAACAATGGCCGTCTGGTTGGTCCATCAATCTCCGCCAGCAGCGGACGGTGCTGCGCTCTGATTGGCGTTTGGACCGCAGCCTGACAGGAGCCAAAATGAGCTTTTAATCAATACAACAGACAGGCTGATCAAATCCAAACTGACTAATATTTCGAAAAAGAGCAGAGTTATTTCATTTATTTATAAACATTAACAATCATGTGGTGAAATAAACTATATACAATTACAAAGTTTGTTTGGTTGCTGTTTTGTGGGGGTTTCGTGGTTTTGCAGGCCCTAAAACCATGCATTTTTTCAAAACTAAAATGTGGTAAAACCGTCCATAATCTAACACATATTCTATATAACCTATTTTTATTATATTTTTCTGATGCAAGTTTTGATAAAACAAAATTTAAAAAAAGTCGAGTATTGTATTTACTTAGACTTTTTTTTTTTTTTTTTGCACACAAATTAATTTCCGCTTCTGTACTCGCGTCGTTGAAAAGGAAAGTTTTATTCAATCCTGGTTTCTTACCCCTTACCAAGACTATTGTCTGCATGTGGAGTTTGTGCGCCTGGACAATGAATGTAAATCTCCCCCCTTGGATCCCGCCTCAATCCACCATCTGCCAGCGCGGGACAAAGTCAGATGTTCCCCCAATTATGAGCGCAGTCTTGGGGAATCCTGCTGCCGAGTCTCCGCCCTGTCGCGTTTCCCTTACACACGTCCCCTTACATGATTGACAGCTCAACCCAAAACCATGAAACATCTATACACGACGACACAAACACTGAAATAAAATTCCATCACTCGTGGTAAAACTTCCTGACGTTGCAGCCTCGTGATTAACAGTACTGCTTCACTGTGGATTTATTGGCTTCTTAAATATAACAGAAAAGCCACATGACAAATTCAGCCAGTTCTGATATCACACTGGTGCGTTTTACACAACAGTAGCCTAAAAA
>JAPSES010000219.1:3514944-3536243 GCA_029822895.1 Maxillicosta whitleyi | reverse complement strand
GATATCCTTGCATTTTATAACTATTAAAGGGCATGATACTTGAAAAGTTAAGGTTTTTTTTTTTTTTTTATCTACCTTAGAGTGTATACAATATACAGATGACACAAAATAAAAGAGAAGTGAGAGAGATAGGAAATGAAGTAAAGTTAAATGACCATAAGAATGTTCTCCATTTGATGTGGATTGTATTGTTGTTGTTTAGTCTTTGGACATCTGCTCAGAGTGCAGGCAGATCATCGAGCTCTCCACCAATATGATTTCCAGCAGAGACACGAAGGTAAGGAAATTCAGTCAATTTCATTTGACTTTAATTTTATGAAATTTATATAGGCATATATATATATATATATATATATATATATATATATAAACCAAAAATTGCAGTCACACTCAACGGTCATTTAACATGCATTATTTTATATATAATCCTAATCTAAATAATGTAGTAGTATTTTTACAATAGTACCAGAGCATATAATGTGAGACTCTTGTTTATTGCAGGAGACCGTATATGAAACCTTACATACTCTTTGCCAACATCTTCCAAAGGATCAGGCATTAGAGTGTGATTCAGAAGTGAAGATGTATTTAATCAAACTCCTTCAGCAGACTCCTGATCATCTGGTGAGGACATTGTCAGGCTTCTCTTAAGGAAATATGGAAAAACAACAACTTCATGCTTTAATTCTTTTCCACAATATAATATTATGTTTTGTTTTTTTGTTTTGTAGAAATCCACCGAGTCCTGTAAGGCTTTTGAACTTTGTGGTGTTCGTAAAGAGAAACAACTGCTTCAACTTCCCCATCACAACACCAATACAGATCTGTCTAGTTCTGCACTTGGAACTGACGAAAATGCACATGTTAGTGTGAGAGAATCAAAGTTGTTGTTGAAATGAAAGACGAAGTGAACTTTTGTTTATATGTATTTTAGATACAACTATTTTATCAGATCTTCATTTCTCTAGAAGCTGTCCGGACCCGTTTGCTCCTTGTGTGTACTTGTTATCAGGAAACTGGAGACTCTGTTGCCACAAAACATGACTGAGGTGACTTGACTTTCTTTATTATCATGTTCCTTTGTATTTTGTCAGTTCCTCAGTGGCATGGTTTCATCTGAATACTATTTTCTTGCCCTGTAGGATGCTTTGAAGAAGATCATGGGAGAGGTGTGCAGCCTTGTGCCTCAGAGCTACAAAGATGAATGTGATGATTTTGTTGACAAATACGGCGCAGAGATCGTGGAATTTCTCTTATCATCTGCAGCACCTCATACAATCTGCTCCTTGCTGCATCTCTGTTTGTTTAAAGACCTGCCTGCTCCTGGTACTTTTATCATGAGTAAATGTGGTTATTATTTGGTGTTAGGTTAGATGTGAACTTCACATGTCCTCATTGTCACTAAACAAACACTCTGATGATTTTCCCAGAAGTGTTTACCGCATCAGACTGCGAGTCATGTCGAACATTGGCTGTGCTGAGCCGTGTCTACTTGGGTCTCAACTCCACTGAGCTTCAGACCTCGTCTTTCCTGCTGTCTGTGTGTGACCAACATCCTAATGCGATCCCCAAGGTCTGATCCTCACCTACCATTAACACTGAACCCCCCCCCCACACACACACACACACAAACTTTTCTATACAGACTGTTTTCCCCGCTAGCAGGCGTTGACCGGTCCATGGATTCCTCTCCTCCACATTTCTCTGTCTCCTGCCATCTCCTTTTCCAACCCCATCACCTTCATATCACCCTCAACCACATCCTTCCATCACCTCGCCGGTCGTCCCCTCCCTTGCGTTCCTGCCACCTCCATTGTTAACACTCTACCCACTTCCGAATCCTCCTATCTTCTCCACACATGTCCATACCACCTCAACCGCTGCCTCCTTAACCACACCTCCATCGACTCTCCTCTCTGGAACCTCCGTGTTAGTAACCCTGTCCTTCAACATGACTCCACACATCATCCTCAGCATTTTTGTCTGTTGAAACCATTTTACTTCATTAATTCACTCCCACACTCCAATTTTCCTCTAAAATCAGCTCACGTCATTTGAATGCAAAAATATTTGAAAGATTTAACGTCCTATTGTTTTGCACTTGAATCAACCTTTTCAAAGTCTGACATAGTAATGCAGTTATTATAGCTGCACGAGCTTCTATTTTTGGAATGCATAGCCAAATTATTTGCTGTTTTAAAGTAACAACAAATGCTTTGGCACAGTCAATTAAGCACCTATTAAAGTGAATAAGACAAGAAAATCTAATGCATTTTGCACCAAAATGTGATGTTCTTCATCTTTGTAGTGTCGGGCCTTCACCAATATCTATGGTCCTCGACTGCAGAGGATTTTGGGAAACCAGATGAACGGTCCAGATGCTTGTGAAGTAAGAATGACCTTATTGTTTAAAAACATTTAATTCTCTCACTGGATTAAGTAATGAGGAAAGTAACCTGTATTGTCACAATTCAGGACATTTAGTCAACAATAAAGTTACCATTACTTGTAGCACCATATTTAAGTCGATTTACAAATAACAGCAATTATAACTGTATAGAATAAACAAATGATTCATATTTAACAGTTTTTGTTTCACCTGTCCAAAAGAGAGCTGATCTCTGTGTTGCCACAAAAAAGATGGAGCTTCTGGGACAAAATCGCTGTACATGGGGACCAAGCTACTGGTGCAAAGACATTAAAACTGCTCAAAAGTGTGGTGTAAGTTACATTGCGTTATTCTTATATAGACTCTGTGGCACAAAACAGTACATTAATCATTTATAAAGTACACTGTACCTGAAAGTGTACATATATGCACTTTTTTTTAAGATTGTAGGTGATCAGAATGTGAATTGCTTGGCAAAGAAAAATAAGTCACTATCCTTACAGTTAAAGACTCTCATAATTAGAGTGAAAATGAATAAATAATGCTTAAACCACTGTCTTTCCATAAAATAACCCATACCTTCACATATATTATTATTTCTATATTACATTTGGTATACTTAATATGTTACTAGGGCAACAGTACATCCTGTTTCACATCTCATTTTTGTATTTTTACCAACAGAACCAGGCATTCTGTGAGAAATACATGTGGAAGAAGAACGAGTGAGCCAACACCCTGTGCACATACACTGTTTCTTTTATGATAAATTACTATACTGCTGTAGTCTGAATTAATTTTAAAATGCATTACACTGATTTTTACTTTTTGAGAAACAGTTACTTATCAGCTTTCAATCAATCGGCCATAAATGTTACACATACATAAATATTGCATTTGCATGAAATCTTTGACGACTGAGGCTGGGATTCAGTCTGAAGCATCCAATCCTGCTGTGCTTACAAGTTCTGTGAATATAGTGATTGTGAATATAGCTGCTTGTATGTAAAAAGAAAGAAATACAGTACATAATAAGAGGAGAACCCTGTATGGATTAAAGACTGTTTGAACAAGTGACTCTGACTGTCGAACTCTTTTTGTGTTTTTTGAGGAAATGAGTACTTTACATTTTCTAAATCTGACTACAGAAGGATTTGGTGAGAAACATGAACAATTATTCTGAATCCTGTTTATTAAGAAATATCCACATTGCAAAAAGACAAAACGGTGAAAACCATAACATTTACATTTAATTGTGGCTATTAACAAAATCTCCTGATGTTTGACACGTATCTTACAATGTTCTCATATTTCAAATGATTAAATACCCAGTTTATTTCCAGTATGGCGATGTCACTTCTGGCCTTTCAGTCCTGCGTCACCTACGCCCCTGTGTGATTGTTTGTGTCATCATCACTCTCCTGTCTTTTCCAGATCTAGAATAGAAATACAGCACTTGTTAATAATTTGAAATCAAAGAAGCTTCGTGACAGGGAACAATGCCATCCATCTACATTTCAAGGACCACGTGTAGTTCACAATTTCCAACAACTTGTAATAAATAAGTTCTTAAATTATAATTAAATCAGATTTAGCTGATGCTGGACTTACTTTGACTACGTATTTGGTCAAAGTGTCACATAAACATAGAGCATATATGAGCCTTAAAAGAGATGTAGAGCAAGATAATTATGAACAGGAGAAGGATTCCCAACAATCTAAAATAAAATGAAAAGTTGCTAATAATGTGTATTGTTAGCATTTATAAACACAAATGCTGAATTCCAAAACTTACCTGGATGTAGGCCTCTGACAGCGTAATCATCTGGGGCAAAATGTCAGTCACCTGCAGATCCTGCATCTCATACCACTTGCCTGTTCCCTGATTTAACACAAGGACACACAAATGCTCAGTGACCTTTAACCCCATACTTACATTAACATACGACATATTTACAGGCTGTTACCAAAAACACTGTAAATATTTAAGTATCAGGCTGAAACGTACATGATGCAGAACATGTATTCTGTATGCTCCCTCAGAAGGCTTCCCATCGTGCACTATGTTGGCAACAAGATCATAAGTTGTGTTCTTCTCTGTAGCTTGTGCCTCTTCTGTCAAGTACTCATGAAGGTCCACATTCCTAATAAAGCAAATAAGAAGTGACAGCATGACTAATAGTTTACAGTAGACAGAAGAAAACATACAAGAACCCAGTCCCTGAAAGAATTACGCTTTTACAATACTAGACATACCAGCATCGACTGAGGAGACCTATCAAACGTACAATCAAATCCAAGGCTCCTGATTACAACTTATTTAGTTTCTCTGTATATGAAGCTCTTACGTGATGGGGAAGTTGACAATTGTGGGGTTCTTTTCCACAAAGAAGTTGTTCTTGGTAAATCTTTTGATGCAGAAGATGAGATAAGGAGGTAGTTTGGTCAACTGGAACCTTTTGAGAAAGTTCTCTTTGTAGGTTTTGTATTCCTAGATGCAAATCAGACAGAACAGTGTGAAAAGGTACAGTAAAGAGTACTTTAATTACATTCATGATTTATGCAGTGTTAACTTTGGTACCTTTTCTGTGTTGCCATTGAACTTGCCCAGAATGTTGAAGAGAGGAACCTGTGGGATTATAAGCTGTTCCTTCTCATCCTTGTAGAGTGGAGCTGTTGGGAGGTCGAGGGTCAGGAACAGGAAGGTGGACTCAGACATCTGTTCCTGGTATTCCTCTGTCAGGAGCAAGGCCTCCTTTTCTTCTGGTAGCTGGAAACAAACACACACACACACAGTAATACTTTTAAAAAGCCTTAAAACAAGTTTAATGTAAGACTCTTACTGACTCTTGGTAGACACAGACATTCATATTGTTCTTTTTGTCATTTTTCTTCCTTCCTGATCAATAGAGGCTTTTCCTTCACTTTCATTGTATTACTGTATTATTTATACAGTAACTAATGATACTGATTGGGCATTTTTAATCAAAATAGTTCCCAAATACTTCAAAATCAGAAAACATCAGAGAAGACCTCAACATATGACAGTGAGCCAAAAAAATAAAAAATCACTTTTCATTTAGACTTTAAGTTGGAACGGAATCAACTCAGAACACGTACAGTTCCTAAATGTGTTCATATTCCACATGATTTCAATGATTTTATCAAACAATCAGAAAACTTACTAAATCCGGGTGTGGAAGTTTCTTGGAGAAGATTCGCATGGAGCCTTGAAAGGCTTTGGTAACAATTGCTACAATTTCAGGACCAAAAAGGGACAGATTAATTGCATTATTATAATTTTGATTCTTTACATAAAACATTGTATTTTGTGAGCTTACACTAATTCAGAGCAAAACAATTTTCTCCTTGGCTCTATCCAATATTGTGATGCACATGGATCAGAATATTTTCATTTTTACATATTACTTTCAACAAAACAGGGAAACAAACTCCACCCGATTTCTTGGACTCACATGTTTTTTTCTTTGTCCCACCAAGAGCACCATGCAGAGCATTTAAGAACCAAGTCATGAAGTCTACTGCATCTCCTGCAGAACAGAAAAGTCATATACATCATTTGGTGATCTATGGTATGCATGGAAGTACTGTAACTGTATATTATAACTCAAGCTTACCCTGCTTGGTAATTTGGAAGTTCTTCTTACTGCACAGAACCACAGCCTGCAGCATCTCGTGAGGAGATACATGGGCTTTGAAGTTTCTTGGATTCCAAAGTTTGCGCATCAGCTCACCAAATCTCTGCACCAAAAGGAACATGATGTCCCCTGGTGGTCTGCGGATTCCCCTGTAGTTCTCCTCCTCCAGGAAATAGTTTCGAAGTGGGGGGACATTGGAAAAAGCCTTGCAAAATGGAGATAAATACTAACTGTAAATAATTAAAATGTTGTAGCAGTCAAAAAAAGTGATCATTAGTTGTGGCAGTTATTCTTACCTGTAAGACAACATTGGCATAGTCATTGGCTTTGATGTTGTTGAGTCCAACAATGCCTGGCAGGTAGGTAGTACCATCATAGGCTCTGTACAGTTTACCTTGCTTGTCAAGACCTGCAATGTGCTGCTTTGTGAAAGTTGGTTTCAGCACATACTGCAAAGAAAATAATTGACAATCAAATGATACAACCCCAAAATACACATCTAAATAGTATAATTAACATTAATACATTTAAGGTCTTTAATTTGTAGTGCTGCACAACACAATCTGTCTAAGACTTAAATTTGTTTAATTTTAATTTTCGAGATCATATATGATCATCATATATATTTTGCACAATGACGCATTCTGAGTCTATAAGACTATGTACTCACTGTGATGTCTTCTAGTGAAGAGTCAATGATCTCATAGTTGTCAGGCAGACAGTAAAACTTGAGAGTGTGCAGATTGAGGAAAACATGATGGGTGAATTGTACACTGTGAGTGTAGGCATGGGACTTTAGACCTCTCCCTGAAACAAAAGACGTGTCACAGTCAAAAGGACAGTCAATAGTTTAACAAAAAAGGTGTAATATAATCAAGTTGTTCACCTACCTTGAAAGTATTTTCCACATATAAGACAAGCATAGACATTGATGTGAGAGAGTGAGATGGAGCAAAGTTTCTCGAAGTCAAAGTCTAGCACACTCCTGTAGGATGAACACACAAAACTTGAATTGAATTACACAGATGAAGCCGAGCGTTGGGATCAGTAGCATTTAGCAAGAGTAATTGTCGTGAATATTCAAGATTATCTTGCCTGTTAATGGTGTCGAGGTAGGGACAATGACGACTTCTCCGATCTTCTGTTACACGTCCTCGTACTATTTTGGTTGGCACTGTAAAAGTGCAATAAAATTAACCAGGATTTTATTCAATGAAATGCAGACATGCTTTACATGCTAGCAAAACTAGCATTAGGCTGAATAGAGATGATAGTTTTGTGCACGGCCATACACGGATGGGCGGTGCATTCTTCAATTTGGCAAGAACTCGTTAGCCGCCCTTCGGCAGCAGGACCTCACATCAACAAAACGAACGCTCTGTCAGTATCGTTAGCTAGCAACCTGCTAACGTAGGAGATACGTTAAAAGTAACCAAACTTACCTCCTTCTTCGTCATCGTCGTCTACCACTGCCTCTCTTTCTCGCTTTAGAGAGGCCATCACGGCTATAGGCTTACAGCGTTTAATGTCAAAATAACAGAAAAGGCTCTACAGTGTTGATAAAAAATGACTGAGTCGATCTCAAAAGTGCGTCGAAACTCGCGGTGGTTGTAGAGCTGTTCAGTCCATAGAAATGGTTCAGTCGGTTACTGCGCTCCCACAAAGCGGACGGCCGACTAAAGTTTAACACGGAGTTAACGCCAGCGCAAATTCAATGCCTCTTTCGATATCGATTAAAATCGTGGATGGTGTGGAAATGGTGAA
The DNA here is from genome assembly GCA_029822895.1 of Maxillicosta whitleyi. Lineage (NCBI taxonomy): Eukaryota > Metazoa > Chordata > Actinopteri > Perciformes > Neosebastidae > Maxillicosta > Maxillicosta whitleyi. The sequence goes on along the minus strand of JAPSES010000219.1, from coordinate 3,528,431 downwards.
TTTAGATTAACAATAGCTGATTAAATTATGGCAATTATATTAAGAGTTTACTATTTTTCTAATGATTTGGACACGAAACCTGTTATCCGTTGTTAAAAATAAATGAACACTAATTTTTACCGTTAATATTTAAGATTTCATAACATGTCTGGAGCTGACAGTGCAGTTTTGCCATGCATTTTACGTATTATTAGACAAACAAAACGCATTTTAATAATTATATATAGGAACCCTGCGTGTGTTACAGTTGGACGGCAATTTACCATTAACTAGCTATGTAGCCTTTTGTCAGTGCACTGTGTTCGCAGAGAGTTTTTGTAATCGTTAACTTATAAACACTGTCACCGTTTTAGAACAGCTTGTTAATATGGATATTTTAAGGGACGATGAAGTGCATGAGCTAAAATATAAACCCGGGGGTCGTTTGGACATGAGCCACGGCTTCCTGCACCATATCCGGAGGAACCAAATTGCTAGGTGATTCCCTCAGCTACATAGCTAAGCTAGTGCTAGTGATTAGTTAGCTTTACATTAATGTTGATCGAAATGCAGCACGTAAATGCCACTGTGGTGCACAAGTTGGAATAAGTGACAATTGTATTTATTTTTACCGCTTAAGTCAACATAGTCGGAAAGACTCTTACAGGCCTGTTGACCAGAGTCAGTGTTTCGGACACAAAAAAGACATGAGTACTACTGTACTTTCACAGAGTAAAATTAAAATTTTCAAGGTGGAAAAAAACTGAAACTAATTGAACTTTTTTGCAAATCATAACATAACCAAACAGACTAACTAGGTCATGGGTGACAATCAGAACGTTTTCTATGGATACCCAAGCCTTAATTGAAGTATTTTATTTACTATCTATTCAAGGGATGACTATGATAAAGAAGTGAAGCAAGCCAAAGAGCTCCAGCGGCGAAGACACACAACAATACCCAGACGACCCCGTCGACCTGACATTCAAGTCTACCATCCACGACGAAAATGTAACAATTAACTCTAACGTGATTATATGGTTGTGTTGTGACTATGGGTTCATTTTATGCAGTGAAGATAATCTGTGCATTTCCTCTGCTCTTCCAGATGGATCAAAGTCAGGGGCCAGTGCAGAAGCTGAGGACTGGAATGAGAGTGGATCCAGTACAGAAACTGAGACCCCAGGAACTGAACTCTTCTGGCTTGACTATCAAGCGGATTCTGGTACCATTACCTCCTTCCTTGTGCACAAGGTTAATGCACATCCTTTTGGCTGTTGTATGTGGCTGTCTTAGTGATGTGGTTAAATGAATGTCATGTCCTGATGTCATTTCTGTTTTTCTGTGATTTTGAAGGAGGACAAACCTGAGAAGGTGGTGGAACGTGTGTCAGAAAAGAACATCTTGGATTCAGCCATGAGGGCTGCTTTAGAGGCTCGTATTCAAAAGGAAATGGACAAGAGACGAGACAAATGCTGACCCTCTCAAAATGAAGAATGTATTGTAAAGTGGCATGACTTTAAAACCTGTGGAGCAATACCTAACTTACAGTTCTGTGTTCTTGATGAGAATTAATGCTGTCTATGACAGTGAAGGAGGAATAAGGCATCTGGGATCATGTGTACAATGACTGTCAGTGGCGACACAACAACTAGCTGAGTCTAGTTGTTTATTATTATTTCTTGTCAGTGAAGGGATGGCACTTATCTTACAGTAGACGTTACAGTTCAGAGTGGACTATCGTGTTCACGTTTACTGCATTTCATCTTTTACATTTACCTCATGCCCTTGTTTGTTTTGTTACAGAGGACATCATCATGTCAAGTTTGACCAGATCTTTATCTTATCTTTTATGGCATTTCATCTTGATTCTTGTCAGTACTTCTGTCCATAAGAGGAGAGGTTATCTTTCAGAGAGCACTGTAGACATTTTTTCTCTCATTTAGCATGTCCTGTTTTTTCTTTTTGTTTACACTTTTTTTAACAAACTCTTTTTTAAAAAGGTCAATAACATGAACAAGCTGAAATTGCTTGAGAAAAACAAGTGCAGTTTTAACAATATTCTGCCTCACTTTACCATTTACACATGCATTACACATTACAGATCACAGTAGATCTACAAACACACAGAACATATAGTAACAGGTACATTTGGTTAAAATTATACTTACTTCTCTTATGACATTTCAGATTGTTCATATTTGTTCAATGGATTACAATTTCTTTGACAAAGGATTGTTTGTAAATGTAAAGTTTACATTTTTTTATACTAAAATAAAGATAAAACATTGGAGTTATTTATAATTTATTTTGACAGAAATGTACTGAGATCGTATTGGTCTGTATGTGGAACCTTAACCTGTTCATGTCTTACATGTAATTTTTGCATTTAATTAATTCATCTCACAGGCCAGATTGGACCCTATGGCCCACAGGCTTTATGTCTGACATTCCTACCCCAGACAGAGATCATGGCAATAACACAAAGTAGAAGAAAAACATTTCTGTTATGCCTTTCCACCACATTTTAGCTGAATCTTCTGAATCTCATTGCCAATTGAACTACTGAGAAAATAGTTGCTGTTGATAATGATAATGACTCAAAATATTTAATAACAAGTAGAATATTGTTGACTTGACTATAAATATCTTCAGTGTGAGTTTTGGATCGACTTCAGAGATTACAAACGTTGGTGGGCTGATTTTAGCCCACATGCCACATGTTTGACACCCCTTGGTTGAGATTCCCTGATTTGGTCAATTACTGTATTGATTAATAGTTTCAGGTGAAGGTATAACTGACGCTGTGAGTACGTTCTCATTCCATCCAGAGAGTGTGGAGATTTAATAATGCCAGAATTCATCAAATTGTGAAGGAATGGTTCAGGGAGCTTGAGTTATAATTTTCACAATTTTCATATTTCATAGACCTGAACCCCACTGAGACTCCATGGGATGTGATTGAGAAACTCGATACAGCAGTTTGACTCTATCATCAATATGAAATCTTGGTTAAAATTTTTTTTAAAAAAAATGCAATTTTGGAAGTGAGAAACATTTTGACATTTATAGTAACACTACATAAGCATGGGAAAACGTAAGATAACATAAGATAAACAAAAGATAAATGTGTCCAATTACTAAACTATAGGTGGTCCAGTGAAGGACTGCTGTTGTGTGGCTGGATCATATATATATATATATATATATATATATAATATGCTTTATTGTCATGTGTACAGGAAAGAAACATTTTTCCGTGTACAATTGTGATGATCCCTCTACACCACTAGAGGTGCGTTGGTCTCTTTTCTTTTTCTCTCTGCAGAATCTGCTCAAGGGGAGGTTGTCACATCATTAGCGGATGTGCTGCACCTGGGCCCGGTGTCGTGCTTATCCTTCTAGCCCCTCCTTGTCGTCCTCGTTCACTCTCTCACTCCTGCCAGACTGACGCCTGTACTCGGTCCGGGTGGCTGCGGGTGCGCCTACACATCAGCTGTCATTATGGAAGATTAAACTACCTCGACATGCACTAAAATAAAAGCTATATTTTTTCACGGACTCCACTCGCTACTTTTTTTTTTTTGGTTGCAGCCTTTGAACTGGGCCGTAACAGATGGGGGCTCGTCCACTTTATGAAGGAAAGTAGTCATAGCATGATGTCACAGCTCAGCTGGAGGAAGTTATGCATGGTGTCATGGTGAGGACTTTATTGGAAAACCTATTCTTCAGATTGTGGTTTCATAGAAGTGTCACTATGAGATTCTTAAAACATCTCACAACCAGTTGGGACACCTGGGTGTTCGCAAAACTCATAACTATATACTGAAGTACTTTTTCTGGCCTCAGTTAAAGAGGGATGTGTCACATATTAAATCATTGTCACACCTGTCCAGACCATCCAACTCTATCAGGTGAACTTGCTGAAAACTTGTTATGTCCGGGAAGGTAAACCGTTAGCAGCAGTTGCAGCAGTGAGGTCTCAGTTTTCTGGGGGGGGGGGGGACGATGGAGTTGCAGCACTGGCTGAGGGTTTGTTATGTGGCAGACTGAGAAATTCAGAAATGTTGTGTGAACTGGAATGATTCTTGGGTCAATTGTCACTAGAAAGAAGAACAGAACAGTCATCTCTGATACGTAGTTTTCCAGAACTGTTTAATGACACGTCAAGGCGCACACATCTGGTGACACATGACATCGTGGTAGGGGACAGAGACCTGCACAGGTTTGGGTACCCACGGGTGAACCGTAAAAAATTATGAAAAATGGTGAAAAATGTTGCGCTGTGTCGGATGTCAGGTCGGAAGAACCAGAGTGTGGGTTTAATCTGTGTTTTACAAAACGCCTACGAAAAATAAATGTACTAATATAAAAGTCTATGTTGTAGTGAAATGTAAACACCCTTTTCCAAGATAAAAAGTAAAATCGGATATATGATTTTGTCTGTACTCACGCACTCCCAGGAATCATCGGTTTGGGTGTCGGGTCTATTTATAGCGGTTTGGCTCGGGTGCGGAACCAAAATTTAAATTCTGTTGGTTAATGGTTCGGGTTTGGGATGAAGTATGACGGGTTTGGGTGGGTGTGGTTTGTGAAAATTTGACCGGTGCAGGACTCTGGTAGGAGATGTGCAGCATTTGCAGGGTTATAGATGCTGAAATTCAGTACATGCTTGATAAAGGCATTGATGAACCGTAATGTTCGAGCTGGGCGTCACCCTGTTTAAAAGTCAGACGAGTCCAAGTTTTAGCACAGACTACCATAAGGTAAATGCTGTCACTAATCCTGATGCATACCCTTTACCCCGGATTGAACATTGTGTTGGCCAGGATGGTGCAGCAAAAAAAAAAAAAAAAAAAAAAAAATTTAATTATTTTTTTGGTTTTTACTCATTTTATTCATGTGTCTGTATCTTGTTAAGAATGCACAAAAACATATTTCTTTAACTTGTCTTGTCTGTGTGTCATGCTAATCCAGTAAACGAAAAAAATAAAAAATTACAGTCGAGAGTGCGGTATTTCTCATCACATATGCATTATCACAGTTGTCCGCACCCGAAGATTTTTTAGAAACCTGTTGGAGTTGAGCGCACTTCCTGAAAAAAAACTTTAACTTTCATTCTGGCAAATAAATAAATAAACTTTTAGACTTTTGTTAACACATTTGTTTATCTCTCTTATTTATATGTTGTTTATTCATCAATAAAAAACACCATCTTCAAATTACCATGAGTTAATGTTTGAGGTTAAACTCTTTACAGATTCCAGCGTTTAATTTCTCTCTGCATGTATAGAAAAACAACACAAAGTTTGAAAAACTTCAGAATCAATAATGTATGTACTGTATACTGAAGTGGGCTACATAATGTAAGAGAGGTTTTACAAGCAGAATGTGTGTGTTTAGACCATTTTATGTTTTGATTGAGATTTTCGCTAACGATTGGGGAATGGAGGAGAACGGTAATCCTCAGAGGTTGGATCAAAGGCTGTCCACACACATACACCAACAGCCCCTGTCCCTTTATTCCTCCCCACCTCACATCAGCTTGCCAGCTTTGTCTGCAACACATCTCACCGTATGCCCCACCATCTGGGGACGTTTTCTCCTCCCTTTGTTTTCTCCTTCTGTTGTCCTTCTCCCTGTCTCTCTATCTTCTTTTTTTTTTTGTTTCATCCTGTACTTCCTCTGTTTCCTACCCTCATTTCCTGTCATCTGTGAAGAGTATGAACTGTGAATTTCCTCCACAGTATGTACCGTTGAGTCTCAGGTGAGCGTCGTCTCCTCCTGTGGGTTTGGCAGTTGCCTGTGAACACTTTCGTTCCCTTCTTTTGTGAGGCTCGCCGTCTCTCGCTGGAAACATGTTAATTGCTTCTGGACACAGATCAATGTTCATTAAATAGGCTTGTACTCATCATAGCAGATGGGTATTCACAGTATATGTGTTGGCTATTTGCTTTCACCATTTCTTTCTTTTTATATTCCTTTTTCTTTTGTGAATGCAGGCTAATCTATAGATGGTGAAAAGGCCACACATGTAATTACTTTGCGTTTATCTTTGGATTTCTTGTAATTAAGTTCTGAAGTACCCTTGAATATTACAATTATTGTTTTCTGAAAATGACATTTTTCATGTCAATAGAACAAACTAATTACCTACGCAAAGGAGGTAATATAATTGGCTGCATCTGTTTGTTGATTTGTTGCTGTTTTGTTTGTCTCTCAGTGAGATTATGACTAACACCAGAATGATTTGCATGGAAGTTGTGGAAGGATAAGACATAAACAAGGACAAACCTATTACATGTATACACATCACACACACACACACACACATATATATATAATGTTTTTTTATTTATTTATTTATTTTTTCCTGTCCTATTCAGGACATCAACCTCCTAAATAAGTGTACTGTGTGCCATGAGGTGCTTGACAGTTTTTATCTAAGAGGGTTTTGAACCTTTGGGCGATGCCTGGTGGGGGAACAGTCCAAGGTTAGAAAGAAACAAACACTGATACAAACCCAGAAACCGAAACAAACAACAGACAAACAAAAGAGTAACAATAGCAATAAAGAGTAACAGCAATCATTTTTTTATTAATGTTATTATCTTTGCTAAGTTGTTCTTTGTTGATCAAGCATTCAAACTAAAGTGTGACAGTTTTTCAGAACTTTTTTGGTTGATTCCAAATAGAATAGAAAATAATAATAATAATAATAATAATAATAATAAGAAGAAGAATAGAAAACTGAGGCTATTAGTGGTTTTACTGTGGATGATTTCTGTCTAAAAACAGCTAAGCTAACATAGCAATAATGTAAACTATTAAAACATGCAGCACGTTTAGTCATATCTACACTAAAATAACCAGCTGTGAGTTTTATATTGGAATAAAACTTGATAATCCTATAATAAAAATGTGTATAAACTGAGGTCTTTATACTTTATTCAGTGAAGTGATACAGTCTGTGAATACAACACTCTTATTACAAACAGATGTGACCATTAACACTAATAAGCTAAGAAACACCCGACTTCAACTTCATTAAAGAAAACTTTGTGCAAATGTTAATGATATTCTGCAGATATCTACATTTCTGGGTCACCTCCATGAAGAGTTTGGACTGACGGGCTCATCAATTTATGATGAGAATGTAGTCTGATTAGTGCATTCATTTCCAGGTAGAATATATTATTAGGGTAGTATGTAGCTCTGAGTGACCACAGTAGTCATTAATGTCCAGATACCCAAAGGGTTGGATTTCTCTTTCTGTGTCTCTCATCCCTTTCTTTCATCGACTATGCTCCCAATCACTTTGTCCATCAGTAAAGGCATAATTATCTTTGAACCCCTCAGGACTGTTAGATGGATGAACAGGTAGGAGCATATCATATCAAAGGTATATTAATAGGTAGATTTTATTACAGGTTTTCATCGTTTATCTTGTATTTCAGTCTCCTGAGTTCACCTATGTCTCAGTCCCATATACCATGTCTCAAGGCACATGATTAAAGCCTAGTTTTCCTTCATTTTCCTCTAAAAATGGGCAGTAAGATGTGGCAAGGCAGCGCCAACAAGGATTTTGCCTTTTTCATAGGGCAAAAAAGGTATTAGCTCCTGATTTTCACGTCGCAATATGTCACTGTGTAATTGGGAAATATCTGTCCTGGTTAATCATATCTACACACGCACACACACACACACGCACACACACACACACACACACACACACACACACACAAAGTGAGTACTGGCTCATATGTCATTCATCCAGATGGAGCCTTTCACTGGGCCTTTTAACTGTCACTTGAAACTATAAACACATGGACACGCACATATTGATGAGCAGCCAAAGAGTAGTATTCTGTAGTCATTTCCCATTCATGAATTCCATACAAGAGTATACACAGTCAGTGCAGGACAGTAGGACACATTCACTGTGGTAATGTTCATACAATGGCATGCTTATGCAAAACGTCACAACAAATATTGCAGCATTTATTTCCATCCAGATTTGCATTCATTTTAAACCAATACCTATCTTGTATTGATAATGGAGAGTCAACTGTGTACATTATTATTCATCTCATACATTCTCAGTGTGGTTCTGGTCTAGACTCTGTCATGGCCAATCCATGTGTGTAAATGATGTCTTATGCTCCCAGAACCACTATTTCACAATCCAAGGCTTATGAATCTTAGCATTATCATTTTGGAATATATCTGTGTCATTAGCATGAAAGCATGTCTGCTGATGTTCAACTCTGGATATTCAGTGATATTTTATGGATTTTATGAACCTGGCCAACAGTTCATAACACTGCCCCCACAAGCTTGTACTGCAGGCACCAGGCATGATGCGTAGGGCTAATTTGGTTTTCATAAGCAATTTCTTAACCATGTAAAGTGTTGTAACGTACATTATGTCTTATGTTATATGATAGTAACAAAATGTTGTTCATATTAATTGACATATGAAGTCTTTATTTTTATGCAATTTTTTTTTATATAAAATATATTAAGTCTTAACTGCTATAATGTACATTGTATCATACATTACCTTCGCTTCAAATTCCAAATTATACAGCCATATAAATGACAGTAACAAATAGGGATGGGAATTGAGAACCGGTTCTTTTTGAGAACTGGTTCCCAGTAGCTCAATTCCTTGGAATCATTTGCCTGCCTGTGCTTATCAATTCTGCCTGCGTTGTGCATGAGTGATGATGTAAGATGTACACTGCATTGTTTTGGTTTAGAACGTAGCTAATATGGCATCAAGGCAGAAACACTCCAAAGTATGACTATATTCCATGTGAGAAGATGACACCAGGGCCACTTGTAACACTTGCAAAGTTTCCATTTCTTCAAAGGTGAGAAATCCCTACAATAGACTAAAACATCTGCAGTAAAATCACATGTTTCATATGCTACTAAAATGAACACTGAATCAATCATAGACATAAGCAATATCATGCTTCCCTTTGCCAGCCATGGCCATTGAATGAATCACACAGGAAGGGGTCGCAGTCATCGAACCCCCCCACCCACAACAACAACAACAACAACAGGTGAAAGGTTAATTTGGAATACCACATAACAGAAACACTTTGTGATACATTGCATGTTAAATCTCCAGTAAAGGTAAGAGAAAAACATTCATTTAAGTGTGTATCTCTTCTCATTCTGACACACTCATCATTCTGGAACAAGGTCAATCTGGACTCATCAGACCACATGACCTTTATCTATTGAAACATAGTCTGATTTTTATGCTCTCTATTAAAGTGGTGGATGTTTAAAGAAATGAGAACCATATTAATCACTGCAGTAATTATTCAATGGGAGATTCTTACTTATTTGACTGGTTAAATCCAGGTAGTGACTTTTCTTGGCTGGTCAGTGCACACATCAATCACTACCAGCAGCACCATATTCTAACTTTACTAGGATGAAGAAGCGACACAAAAAAAAAAACAAAAAAAAAAAAAAATGCTTTTTAAAAATCACAAACTTGGTGTAAGAAGCTTTAGATGTTGTTGAATATATTGTATGAAACGAGCTCCCAGTAAAAACTTTAACGAGGAAATAGATTGAAGAAATGTCAAGAAAAGCCTTAGGGGAAGAATCTCTCTCCATCTGTCACAGGTTCAGAAATTTAAATATACAGTATGTACATCAAAGAGTATGTAGAACATAATCCAAAAAATGATAAGTGTCTCCCCAGTTACTACCAGGGGATAAGACTTAAGTCAAACACTTATAGAGACATGAGCATTTTCAGTTTTTGATCAAAATCAATATCAACAGAACATAAAATATATGCATGTTCATATTTAAAGTTACTCTTCCTACACATTACATACAACCATTCAATTTAAGATACACAGGACAAGTATGTAGGCTGAAACCCAGGTCACAGAATTGGTCACAGCAGCATAATAATAATAATAACAATAACAATAACAATAATAATAACAATAATATAATAATAATAATAATAATAAGAAGAAGAAGAAGAAGAAGAAGAAGAATAGTAATAAACTTCATTTGTATAGCTCCTTTCATACAAAAACTGTAGCCCAAAGTGCTTCAAACTGATTAAAAATTAAAATACAATTTTAAGACAAGGGTGAAATAAGAAATACATTAAGATCTGATTGCACAGAATTATTAAATTACAAAAGTACAAGATAAACTGATTATACATATATGATAAAATTTCAATAAAATAAATAATAAATACATTAAGATTTGATTACACACAAAATAAAAAGTTACAGATGCAGTAGTAACTGATTATACATAATGCTAAATAAGGCAGTATTTATTCCATGAGACACTAAAACCTAGATCTGCAATCAACAACCTGGATACAAGACTGATCTTACATTTCATTTAACTGGAAATAAATAAATACAAGATAGAAAAAAGTCACATTTATCTTAAGTGTGACTTACTCAAAAGCTCTGGGTGAGCACTGAGAATGGATCTAATCAGCCTCCCATGTGAAAACACCTGTGTGGGCGTATCAGGGGTATTAAGATTAAAATGAATATTAACATGCAATTATATCGCAAAATTGCACATGTAGGAAACTTTTTATTAGTGCATTTAGCAGCTGGAGCGATAACAGTCTCTTCATTGTTGAAAAAAGGCAACTCTGTTCAGGGGAAGAAGCGAGCAAAGAAGAAAAAAAAAGACAAAAGAAGTTTTTTAAAAAAGTAGAATAATAAAATAAATCCAACTGACCACTTTTCCCTGAGACTTACCTTTTGATTTTTCAGTCCTATAAGTCACTTGTCGGATTTAATGCACAATCTCTTAGGCTTTTAAGACACATATTTTATTAATAGACTGCCTTATGAGATTTTAAAATAATTAAATTACCCTATAATGAATGTATGACCCCATATACAATACATGCATACCTCTTGAGAACATTAACACTCTGGTGATCATTGTCCATGTTCAGAAGATCAGCTGCTGACCCGCTTTTACCACAGAGTAGTCTCCTCATTATATTTATTAATTAATGCAGTCCAGTGAGATTCATGGCAATGAAATGGTCTGTCTGGTTGGATATATGTGTCATTTTACTCCAATGTTCACACGTAGTGGAACAGTTGTTACAGAAATCACAGCTAATTAGTCTCTGAATAGAACAACTAAATGAGCCAAGGTCTGTATAATATAATATAATATAATATAATATAATATAATATAATATAATATAATATAATATAATATAATATAATAGATTTAAATACCATAGGCAGCCACATTAATGCAGAATCAATTTGCAAATGGGACAATTTTCCTGTTATTTTATACATTAAAATGATTGGCTATGATCAGTTTTCTGTTACATAGACTAAGGGGAAATTAATGTCTTTATCTTAAGATTTTTCATTTGGTGTCATTGTTAAGTATAAGAAAAATGTAAATGTATAGGAAAACACTGTGAATAAAGTACGTGCATCAGTCGCCCCCTTCTGGTCAAAAAATGTATTGTCATAAAAAAAATCCTTCAACACCAGTCAACACCAACACCTGCTGCAGACTGATACAGGACACACGTTCAGGTGTGAAATCGAGGAGGGGGCACTCAGTTTTGGGTGTGACTCGTGGGTGGGTCCCAGCACTGAACAGGTGTGATGGGACCCACCAGAGAAAGGCTTTTACAGAACAGTGAAGCCTCAGTGGCTGTAATTCAGGGGCCACATTCAGCTAAATTTGATCTGAAGAGGGCCGAACCAGTAAAATAATAGCATTATATTATACAAATAATGTCAATTCCAGACGTTTCTATTTGTTTTAGAGCAAAACAAAAGTATATTTACATTGTAAAAAGGTCTACATCTACAAATTGTCCTTTCAAACAATGTCAATAACATCAACAAACTGAAAAAATAAATGTAATTTTAACCATATTCAGTCTCAGTTTATCATTTATACATGTTCATTATAATGTACAGATCACAGTGGATTCATTAACAAAACAAAACATTCAACAACAGGAAGAATATTGGTAAAAATTGCAGTTAGTTTTCTTGAGATATTTCAGGTTGTTCATATTTGTTCAGTTTTTTCACATGTTTTTGAGACATTATACTTTGCTTTAGTGTAAATGCATGATAATATTTACATTTACAAAGAGAAAAATATTGAAGTTATCATTATTTATATGTTATTATGTTTGTATTTTACTGGTTCTACCATTTGAGATTGAATTGGTCTGAATGTGAAACCTGAACTAAAAGGATCGTTCATATCTCAGGGTCATTTTTGCATTTCACAAATTCATCCCAAGGGCCGAAATGGACCCTTTAGCGCATGGGTGCCAAACTCATTTTTGCTCAGGGGCCACATTCAATGAAATTTGGTCTGAAGTGGGCCGGACCAGTGAAATAAAAACATAATAATATATAAATAAAATCAACTCCAAACTTTTGTCTATGTTTTAGAGCCAAAAAAAAAAAAAAAAAAAAGGTAAAATCAAACAATGAAAATGTTTACATATACAGTCTATCCTTTCAAACAATGTGAATAACATGAACAAAATGAAAAATAAATGGAATTTTAACAACATTCTGCTTCTTATCACTTACACAGTGGATCTACAAATACACAAAACGTTTAGTAACAGGAAGAATATTGTTAAAATTGCACTTACTTTTCTTAAAATGTTATAATTATTCAGATTATTTTATTATTTGTGAAATTATACTTTGTTTTAGTGTCCATACATGAGAATATTTACATTTACAAAGAGAAAAACTTGGACTTGTGGGTATTTATAGGTTATTATGATAGTATTTGACTGATCTGACCCACTTGAGATTGAATTGGTTTGAAAGTGGAACCTGAACTGAAATGATTGTTAATAGTTTTGCATTTCACACATTCATTCCAAGGGCCGTACTGGACTCCTTGGCGGGCCGGATTTGGCCCCCGGGCCGCATGTTTGACACCTGTGCTGTAGAGGATCAGCACTGAACCAGAAGCAACTTCACAGATCCAGACCTGGGACCTCACGTACAAAAACGGGCATGGATTCCATATGCTCAAATCTGGAAAACTCTGTATGCCCCCCCAAAAAATCCAGGGGCCTCATATATAAAGACTTGCATGGAATTCATGCTGATACCTGGTGTACGCTTAAATGCAGAAAGTTACCTATGCCCCCCCCCCCCCCAAAAAAAAAGTAGATTAATAAAAGTAGAGTGTACCCCATGAATCCAATCAGTTTAATTTAGGAGGAGACGCAGCAAGATGGCGCCAGTGTGCCAGGCACGCCATCAGCTGCTCTACCTGTTGTGTATATTTTTGCTGCTTTTAACGCTTGTACATAACATCAACGCTCTTCTGGTATATGACACTAGGGGTGTGTTGATGTGATGTAGAAGGGTTGGGTGGGCTATGCGTTTTTTTACTTATTTTATACATATTTTACTGATTTTATTCTTTATTCTTTTATTTATTGGATTATGCTTTTATTTTAT
>JAPSES010000219.1:3502839-3514844 GCA_029822895.1 Maxillicosta whitleyi | reverse complement strand
ATTTCGCATGTCCTTTTTTTTCTTTTTTTTTAAACTTTTTTTAACCATTTTTTTTTTTTTTTTTTTGGTAAAGTGCTGTGAACCATTCATTGTGTATAATTAGAAATGTGAGAATTTAGTTTAATATTTTAATGAGAGTTGCCATGACGATGTGTATTTGTGGCAAATGTTTTTCATTGTTTCCAGTATTTTTATTTATTTTTGGTCATTGAAGATTTTTATATTTGATACTGTAATATATATTTTTTGAGTACACATGAAATGACCTATACATAAAGCCATTTATTACTGTCCAAATGTGTCTGGATGGGCACTAATGGAATTAAACAGCCATAAACTGAATGATTGTTTTTAATCTCTGTATGTTATATGTTGTCTGAACATGATACTCACGATACAAAGAACAAATAAGATGAGTCTTTTAACAAGATTTTTAATGAACTTAAATACAATCAGGATAATATAGCTAGATGCATGGGTTACCTCAAAGGGTTTCCTTTGTTGCCTTCAGCAGGTGGCAGCATAAATCCATGTTTCTTCTGTGAGGGCCTGTCCCTGATTCTCGTTCCCAAAGTTCATTTTAAAAAGAAAGTCTGACTTTCTCCTATCAAGATATCAGAATTATTCCAGATTTTTACATGTGAGGTACTAGTTTTTTAACATTTTGCTCAAATTTAAACTTTTCTTTAAGGTAAATTACAAACTCCCAATTTTGTTTTGCTCTTGAAAATGAAGAACTCATTCTGTGGCAACTTCTAAATTAATTTTTCTCTGAACGATGTACCGCCATTTATTATAATATATACAACATTTTGTATTCCTCAGTGAAAATGAGGTATTTTCTTACATGTACTTAACATGTAGATGTTCTTAAAGGGTCAAGGTAAATTCAAAGGTTACTCCATCAGAACAGAAAACACTGAAGGAAAAGTGATTTTTCAGCAAAACATATGATTAACTGAACTTAAAAAGAACCGTCTCCATTCAATACCATTGATCCAACTCTATGGGTTTTACTGGTGAATCAATGTTGTAGAAGATGACTGTTTCCATGGTAACTACAGAGCCTCTGAAGATCCAAATGGGTCATATCTGATGACTGAAAAGCCGAGGAACTGTCTGTATTTTACATGAATTATTAAAATGTATTGATAGGATTCGTGCTTCAATAGTTATTAAACATTTTAGATCAGTTGATGCTTTTAGTTGCCGTTGGCTGTTAGTACTTTGAAGGTTAGAGTCTAAAGAGTGTTGATTTTAATGTGTTCTTTACAGGGGTTGATGTTTGTTCTTCTACCAGTCCTTCATTTAGCTGGAGTTTAACAGCAATAACATTAAACCCTTTGCTTAAACAGTTTATTGTTTCAGCAAACATAAAGAAAATAATGTTTTTTTTACAGGCAAGGCCTGGTAAATACTACTTAATGAACCACTAAAATCACAAAAATACACCTGTTCACCACAACTCAAAGTTGTCTTAGCGTAGTTTGAAAAGAAAAATTTCATAAAAGCCAAATGTCCTGACTGATAACATTTACTCTTGGTTATTGAGGTTTGGTATCAAATGACAAAACAGTTTCAATAATCATTATTATCCTAAGAATTAAAGGTATTGAAGACTTTACATTCTAAACTTTTACATAATAATGCAGGAAAAGTTCTCCATGATTTACATTTTTTTCTTCTTTTCTCTATTGTCGATAATGACCTGGTCTGACTTTTTTCATCCAATAATCATGAAAGGTTTCATTGATTTGTCACTCTTAGATCTACCAAACCTCCAACCAGCTTCAGCTTTTTTTTTTTTTTACAGAAACAAACAGGACAAGTTTCAACCAGCAGGTATGGAATCCACAGGATCCATAAAGCATCACAGCAACATAAACCTGTCTGGTTTAACTAGTCTGCAGTAAAAGGTTTTCAAGAGGTTTAAGTTTTTAAGCACACTTAAACATTGTACTGAAATATTATCTAAATGTGTTTTTTCAATGGATACTTTAGCTTCTTGCTTTTCTTGTAGCTCAGCTTTAGAGATTACAGCTAGTCATACATTTTCACTAGTTTCATGTATTAACATTCTTTCTTCCAAATCCACCAAATAAATAAATAAATCACATATCATTGTTCTATCCTACATTGTTTCATATGCATGTACTCTATCACACTGATCTTTTTCACATGACACAAAAAGTTTCAGTGGAAAAAACCCAAACTTGTCTTGATAAAGGGATAGGCGTGCTGTTGAGCCACGTCACCAAAAAGTAATCCCTTGTTTTCATTCATGCCTGATAATATATCAAATTTATCTTTATTTCATTCATATGGTCTCATATGGTCCCCAAGTGTGTATAGTGTTATGCAATCCATGTCAGGAAGGAGTAGGATCTGTTCGGCTATTGGTGGATCAGAGACACTCCCCCCCAAGTCGTCCATACCGTTCTCCAGCAGTTCATTCTTCACTCAGCATGTGACTGAAGTTTACTGCTGGCAATGTAATGAACACCAGGACATTCCTCTATCACGTATTCTGTCACTCACCTTATTATCTCATATTTCATTATTCCTCATTTGGCTGAACGTTAACCAATCATATGTGTCACCTTCCCACCCGCCCCTCTTACTGTTAGTTCACACTAATTATACAGTATTACACAATGCATTATATAATTTTTTGTTTTTTTTAATGTTTTGCCATGTATCCACAAAAAACAAAGGCTATGAAATCACAAACTGTGAAGTACATTTATAAACAAAAAATGCCTATTATCAAAGCATTGCTTCACATCACAGTAAATTTGTCACATATTTCAGTTTCTTATTGGACATTATAATGGTCATGTGTTTTGCACTAAAAATTTTAAATGATTTCAATAGTACATTTTATTGACAAAGCACACATTACGTTGGTAATGAAAACAACGATACTATATACTCTAATCTAAAAGTATTCTTTCAGTTAAATGGTCAATTTTGAGCATATATGAAATATGTCTGTCACATTTGTGCAAACATATAGAAGCTCGCATGTCCATACATGTATGTGCATTTTTGTACATATTTGTAATTTTCCAGAATTTCTACCGCTTCACACTTTTTCAGTGAAGTGACAGAATTATACTCAACAATTTGCTGTGTGAAAATTAAACAGCAACCTTTTCTATGTTCTATTATATCACATTTACTTCACATATTCATAAAAGCAGACCATTGTTGGCCTTTATTTTACAGACACTGAGGATAACTCAGGTGCTGGATTTGTGCGTGAAGGAAAACAGAACTGGCCAGTAATGCATTGTTTAATTTGTCAAATCAGCACACAAAACTATTCCTACTCCCCAAAATTTGGTACAACTGGTACGTCTTTCAGGGTCATTCAAACTTTTTATAATCATTGTACAGGCAGGCACAGAGTCGAGCAAGAATTTAATTATAATGTTATGAATACCACATCCACACTTTCCCTATATGAAGTATGGATGTAAAGATGTGAGTGGAAAAAACTCCCTGCTGACATTAATATTTGTGTGAAGAAAAGATACCATAATAATAAGATTTTGAAATAGGCTTTTAAGAGACAAAATCATCTTTTATCTGTTTAATCAGAAAAGCAGAATTATGAAAATATGCTACAAGGAAAAGTAGCACATAAACTTCTCTTTGTCCTTTTCTTAAGGTAAACAGTCTTATTTTGTTAATTTCTTTACATCAAAATGAATTAAATGATTTACCAAAGGAAAATGTGCAATTTTTTGACTTGTTCATGGTTGTGTGAACTCTGTCAAAACTAGTTTTATATGTAAGAAAATGCATCATGGAGCTCACAATAGGACCAGTACGTCAATCTGATCATAGTCAGATAAAAAAAATATCAGAGACATGGTTCATAACACACAATAGAATTCAGACTGTGTTGGGCACAATGTTGTGCCTGATACCAACTTATTACCAGTTCAAGTTTCATTGTGGAAAATGCTTTGAGGAGCTACTGGGAAAAACAGTTACATAACAGACTGATTGGAAATGAGGCATGTTGACAAAAGGGCTATTTGTAATCAGATACACCTACCCATCAGTGCAGACTGTTCTTATGATGAAGCTATCATTACAGACCACACCCAAATCAAATGAACCACATAGTGTCATAATACGGCATCTCAGATGTACGGGTTGCACATGCTCCTAACACATCCATTCCCAAAAATTGGGTCAGGGCCCACAGGTACGTAGCAGGAGATTTTATGTATGTCATTAAATTAATTTGCAATTAAAGTATTTCATTTAACTTTCAAGATGGATGTATCTGTATAAGTATATTCTGTTTGTTTTACTGATTAAAGGGAATCAAACAGGATCCTCTCAAGTCCAACTGAATACGCTTATTTGATATCAATATAAGAGAGTATGTTATAATTAATGCATACGGAGGCAAGAAAAAGTATGTGAACCCTCTGAAAATTGATAGTTTTCAACCTGCATTGATCTTAAAATGTGATTTGAACTGGATCTAAGCCACTGGTGCAAGCATAATTTTCAAGTAGCACTATAAATGTTTAATAGCTGTGATCAATAAAGACATGAAATATTAGTGATAGTAGGTTAAGATAATTGTGTTTGTCTACACTTGTTGTCAAAGCTACAGATCAGAAAAAAATTTTATTATGAATTCATGTAGAAAACAGGATGACTTCAAAGGCTTCATATTCCTTTTCTTGTCAATGTACAAAAAATTAAACTATGATCACCTCAGAATAGCTGATTTAGTTACTTAGTTAGTTATTAATCAAAGACATTATCACTAGCGTGTTGACTCATGGGGAACTATGAGTACTAGATGGTTTGATCCAGTTCCACTGCACTGCATTGCATTTTTTTAGTTGAATAACCTCTCAGCTGACATGTCTGTTTTTGCACATAAAAACTGACACCATGGCAATGTGGCCTTATCTGTTTCTAGGTAACCCACCTTAATGATGATTCTATGATCATGGGCAAGTAAAGCTCTGTAAGGCTATTGTATTTCAAAACTACTAATATCTCCCAAAATATTGGTCCTATCAACTTGACATTTTCGCAAGTCCCTTCCTTGAACAAAAATACATAAGTATGCCAAACTGTAGCAGTCAGCTCTGTCTGAATATGTGTCATACCTGAGACACACAGAGTCCACTTCCCTTTTATAATATAGATGGCAGTAAGTTGTATAAAAACTAAATAAAACCAACCAGTAATTGATAATAGAAAATGTTCATGCTAAAATGTGCTCACATTTTATACATAAAACCACTGTTACAACTGTCATTTTTAAAACATAGGTACCCTTAGTAATAGTTAAGAACACAGAACAAAAAGACATAATTTCACATTTTTCACAACTGTTTAGACATAATGCAATATGTGAGCTGTAAGCAAAGTTTCAGGAATAATCACTCAAAGCTGTTACCCATTAAAAGAAAAATGGTACAAACTGAGATGAGCTGTTAGGAACAGAAAACTATCCCATGATGAATCTGCTATGTGAGGCTTTCAATTCCACTTCTTTTTCTAAGGTACAGTTGTGCATCAGCAAGATCCTGCTAATATTGCATCAGCTGCCACTCAATCCTTACTCGGAACTCCCAGTGAAGTCAGCCAAACAGCTGACCTGGGTCTGCTCTTCTCACTGTGACAACTCTGCACTGCCCTGCTCCCAGAGACTGTGAAAAGATACCCAACACATAAGGTCATGTTATCTCCCCAAAACAATGTCATGTTCTGCGTTGGTGTCCATGGAGCTTTGTTTGGTCTCATTTGGAGCCAAAATGCAGGAATCTGATGCCATCTGAGCTTTTTGTTATGAGAAGAAATCTGGGTGTCCTTTTCTGATATGTCTGATATGAGTCATTAACCTTGATCTGATATCAACAGCCCTACAGGTCTAAAGGTGGTTCAAGTGGCAGTGTTTTATTTGTTGAAACTATCAGACTCAAAAATTCAGCTGTGTATTTGTGGTGCAGAGCTCTGCAAAAATATTTCGGCTCAGTTTACTTTGGTTGCAGAGGTCTGAATACTGCGACACTGGTGCAGTGGTAAGTGGTGTTGTCCATTCAAGGCTGTGGAAGTGTGATCTCACCTAACCCTCTACCATTCAAATATAAATATAGACCCTTGACAGAGCCTCTGTGATGGTACAACTACACAGCTGCTGCAGTTAGTCTGAACATTGACGTATGTATTTGACGTTAGACGAACGAAACTTGAGAATCAACACCACACACAGCCAGGAGTAGTGTAACTGTAAGTGTCACTGTGTCAAGAAGTACTTCCAGACATTAAGGTCATGAAATGCCAGCTATTTGCTCCCTGATAGAGAGATATCTAAATGTTCAGCTCATTTGTATGGAATAAAGCTCATGTAGTCCTAAAAGCAAGCCATTCATTGACCCCTGACCTTTGTGATTAAGGGCCATATTAGTAGAGTCGTCCTGTCAGATGAAATTAAACCTTCTGATAATTAATGAAAAAAGAACACATTAGAAGTTATTATTAGATATCAATGCAAACCACCAAATGTACCCAGCCAAAGCACGCTCATATTACTGGTAGGATTTATCTGGTGCTGTCACAAAGATTAATATGATGAAACCGCTCATTCAGTCAGGAGTTTGATAGAGAAAGGCTTGTGCAAACCTTCACCGAACTGAATTTAAAGCTACAGCCACTCACTGTTTCACTCCATTGTAAAATAAACACAGACACATTGCACAAAAATAAAATCTAAATGTTTGGTAGTTACATAGCAGACTGCAGGTATTACTATACAAAGCATATATTTTAAGATGTTCCAAAGTGTATTTTATTTCCTTCAATGGATAGTTGTTTTTCATTTGAGAACGCTGAATTATGGGTAACTTGTATGTAGTGTTGTATAGTAAAGAAGTAAAAATACTTCACTACTGTACTTAAGTATATTTTAGGAGACTTTGTTCTTTATTCGAGCTTTAAATTTTTTGACAACTTTCACTTTTACTTCACTATATTTTTAATGTTCCATTTCGGTACTCATTACAAAAAAAAGAAAGACAGACAGAAACCGTGACAGTGTTTTTGACTGCACTTGGTCATGTGTGCGTACCTCTATAGTTTCAGTGCAGTAACGGAAGCAGCTTTTTTTCTACATGGTGTGATGTTCACCTCATTCTCAACGCTGACTTATTATTATTATTATTTTTTTAATGTTTACAAAAGGAGTTTTAAAACTGGTCTCACTCTTCTGATGCAGATAAGCTACAGTTCTGTCCCAGTTTTTTTTATTTTGTCTACAATGATGGCAATTGGTTGTGTATACAGCCATAGTTTACTTTTTTCTCTCTCTCTCTTTATATACACTGAATTTTCAGCACTGATTTTATTTGAAAGAGAGAAAAGAACAGGTTTATAAAGTTCCAAACTGGTCTCCATTTTCAGTCGTGTACTTGACAATCAGTTTATCAAAAACATTTTTAAAAAATGACCTTTGCTTGTTATTTACTTTTTACTTGTACTTTTATTCACATTACTTGCGTACATTTATTTTTACAGTACTTGTTGTACATAAGTACAAAAAGTTTCAAATACTTTAAGACTTTAACTCAAGTAACATTTCCGTCAGTGACTTTGACTTTTACCAAAGTCCTTTTTTGGAGGGGTACCTATACTTTTACTAGAGTGTGATTTTTCAGTTCTTTATACAACACTGCTTGTATGTACTGTGTGCCCGTGGGTTCATCAAACCAAAATATAGTGTTGATAATCATTTTAGTCATTTACTCACCATTCAAATATTGTTCAATCTAGTCTTACTGGGTGCTTGTTATTTAGTTTGGACAGGAAAAACACAGTATACAAGCATCCCAGTAATCCCACCGGAATCTTTCATACATTCATTCATTTTCTGAACCTGCTTTATCCTCACCGGGGGTCACTGGAGCCTATCCCAGCTATTTATGGGCGAATGCAGGGTAAACCCTGGACATGCCGCCAGTTCATCACATGACATATAGAGACAAACAACCAATCACTTTCATGTTCACACCTATAGACAATTTAGATTAACCAGTTAACCTATCACTGTATGTTTTTGGATGGTGCGAGGAAGCTGGAGTACCCAGAGAGATCCAACCCCCTGGAATCTGCTTCATCAATACCTTATAGACGTCAGAACAGAAAGTAAAGTAGCTGCTCAGAATTTACCTCAGACAATTGACTTGACCTGTATCTGTTGTGATAACAGAACTGATAAAGTGTGTAACTGTTCCATCCTTCTAATATAAGATAAGGCTTTATTTATGTTCATTTAAAATGAAGGCACTTCTCCACAATTTGACAGTTACCTCATCGCCATAAAAGGTTGACTTATGCCATGCAAAAGGAATTTTAACTCATGTATTATTTAGTTCTATTCATTTTTGATAATCATATACATAAAGTACAAGTACTCAGAGTGCAAATAAACATACAAATAGATACATAATGTAATACTTAATGTGCACATTTCATGGAAATCAATTTTGTTTACATCTGACGACAGTTATGTATGAACTGTTCAACGTCATTTATATCATTTTACTGTGTTCTAAATTGAGGAATAGTAATAAATACAGAAAACACAGGCTTATTATATTTGTATGTCATTTGATGGTTACAGTGGTTTTCAATAATGTATTAGGTCGCTGATGCAAAATGTCCCACAATTTCTTCCTTAATTTTGTTGTAGCATATAGATTTAGAAATGTCATGATCGTCACTTCTGTCATGAAATTGTCATTTTCTTTATCTTTATTGAAATGTACTGTTTATTAAATGTCTGTACACTAAGGCCTCATGTTGCTGTGCGTCTGAGACAAAAAGTGAAATGTACACAGTAACCTGCTCACAAAATGCTACAGCATGAGATTTCAGTTTTGTTGTGTCTGAGAAGTGCTATCAAGACGTGGTTTGTTTTGCAACTATGGATTTTAGCCCTTTAATCAGGACAGGGGTCACTAAAAAATATGCCTCTTCCAGTTCCAACAGCATTGCAAAGTATTTTCTAAACTTTGTTATAGGGTAAATATTAAAGCACATTCACAGTCAGCACAAACACAATCTTTTGAAGAAAAAAAAAAAAGATAAATAAGAAACAGTTGATACATTTCGGATTCCTGCAGAAGAATCTAACAATCATTGACTTCAGGACCTTATTTCACAAATAAGGATGAGACAAACTAACTGTCTAACATCAGATTGCTCATTACATATTTGCCTTCTATAACATATAGTCCCACTAATGGCTTTTATAAAGTAGATAATTAAAATCAAAGTAAGCAATTTGAGTAAATAAGTGTAAATAAGAATGCAAACACAGTCTGTTCTGGCAAAAGAGCTTCAACCAAGAGAATGTGTTTTCATGAGCACTGAAGGAAAACTGCCCCCAGGTAAACCTCTCTTATCTTAACAAAGTGGATGCTGAATTTAAAAAGGCTGTGGTGAGATATAAAGGTGGAGGTAATTAGGTTTTCTTGGAACACATATAAGGACAATTGCAGCCTAAGGTGGTCTATGGCTTTTGGTCAGTGCTCCAGATTCCATGTTAAGTATATATTCCGACCACATTTTGCTCTCAGTGGAGGAACAGAAATACAAACAAGACATTTTCTGGGTTGGTAATTAATGACGACTCATGTTGGTTGCATTGCTCAGGAAGTATAAATGACAGATTTCAGCATGCAGCGGCTTGCAATAAACCATAAGCTGTAATTTGTTTTATTATTTAACGTCATGTGCGTACATTTCCAACTGTAAGATGGTAAAATGAAGCTGTGAAAAAGGTCTATCTTTACTGCTCAACCACCCAGAAAACACATTAAGCAAAAGGTACTATATGGCCGGGATGGTTTTTTTTTTTTTTTCACATTAAAAAAAAAAAAAATAGATCACTGAAAACTGCAAAGATTTTAATTAAACAGAGGTAGTTGTCTGAAATTGTTGAGTGTCACATGTCAGTTTGGTAATCACCACACATACCTTACATAGTGATGTAATTGCAATGACTTAAATCCATAACTTATTATTATATTACAAAGTTCTGAAAGCACCATGAAATTTAAAAACATACAATAATACACACCCTCACCATATATCCAATAGTGGATTTACCTGTTTACAAAATAAGACCCCTAGCTGTGCCCAAGCAGCTGGTGTTACAGGTCTACATGTAGAACCGTCTGCAGTTAAAGGCCAGTAAAAGCTCAAAAACAGATGACAACTAGCTTGGGGCCAATTCTTAAGTTCAGGATTGCACATGCTTACCTTACTTGCTGTTACCCATTTTCCCTTTAACAAAACATGTGATCAGTTACTCAACAAGTACAAGTTCCACTTTGAAGCCTATTCTTTGAAGATTTGCTTAAGGTGTAACTTTTAGTGTACACTTTGGATGCAATAAAGAAACTCTCTATGACCACATATGACCAGTGGTGTCACACTTATTTTTGTTCAGGGGCCACATTCAGCCCAATATGATCTCAAACAGGCCACACCAGAAAAATAATAACAGTGAAAAAACTACAATCACACTATGAAAATGTTTGCATCTAAAAAGTTCAAAGAACCTGAAATGTCTTAAGAAAAATAAGTGCAATTTTAACACTATTATGCCTCAGCTTATCGTTTACACATGTGCATTACAACTTACAATGAATCTACAAACACACAAAACATTTAGTAAAAGACATTACACAAGTTGCTCTTATCTTCACGAAGACATTGAAGGTTGTTGGTATTTATTTTCTTCATTTTTTGAGATGATTTGCAAATGGAAATATCATGTTATTTTACTTAACAATAAAACAGAGGAAAATATGTCATTGCCTGGAGGTTACGATAGTATTTTCCTGGTATGATCCATTTTAGATCAGTGCGGAACTCCAGTCCTCGAGGGCCGCTATTCTGCATGTTTCAGAGCGTTCCCTCTTCCATCACACCTGGAAGCCATTACATTGTTATCAGCTTTCTGCAGAACTGGATGAGCTGATCATTGAACCAGGTGTGCTAGAAGAGTGAGATATCTAAAACTTGCAGGATACCGTCTCTCGAGGACTGGACCTGTGCTTTAGACTTAAACCACACTTTCACATCTGAATAGATCAAATGCTATATCATCTTTATGAACAGGCATGCTATATAAATTTTGTGAGCCTACATTCTCACAATTAGCTGATGGAACTGTGTATGCTATAGCTACCAGACCAAAAGTTATACAGCCTCTGCACATCAACAAATGTAGAGATAATGTTTCTTGTCTGAGGCATTGAGGATGACAACATTCACAAATACTCATGGTGCATTTATACTATGATACATGGACTCATAATAAGCAGTTGCACCAATGACATGACAACATGGGTATAATTGACTGTACAATATACTCTATAGATTTAATTAAAATGGGAGCTTATCTCTACCCTGATTCAATGAACTGCCAATTACATTCCTATGGCAAGTAAAAATGGAGATTACAACTTCTGTAAGGAAACAGCATCTATGAACACCCCTGGATCAGCTAAAGAACTGGGTTTTTATTAGAAAATCATTTCATAATTGTGACGCATCATTCCACATATGAGATAGTAAAACATTGACACACACACATTTGAAAGGAGTAGTTATTTATTACAGAGCATAATGAAACTACCCAATGTAGACATGAAGCAAAATACAGTATGAGCTACTTGTTCCTCTGGAGCTGAACGCGTGTTTGTACGAGGGGAATAAAACAAATGGAGTAGAGGAAATAGAAAAGGCACTCTTACACTTACTGTCGCCAACGGGATGACCCCCCGAGTGGCAAAAGGGAACAAAACTAAAAACTTGAAAACTATCCTACAATGGAATGGCCATGTAAACAAGGCTGGTTTCTCTGTACTACACCAACCAAATGTTGCCATTCCATTTATGAGGATAAGTAAGAGCCAAAGAATTGCACCGGACATTTTTAAGGGTGGGGGGGT
>JAPSES010000219.1:3488513-3502739 GCA_029822895.1 Maxillicosta whitleyi | reverse complement strand
GGGGGGTGGGGTCTCAAAATCTAACCAACCTTAAAAATATGACCTGCAGTCAAATTTAAAATAAAAAAAGAATTGTCTGTCAATAACACGAACCAGTGACACTTTCTTGTTGAGGCACAACAAAGCTTTTCTGTACAACACTCTGGAGCCTCAAGTCAAACACTAAAAAAATTATCAAGTCAAAAGGAGTTCAAGATTGAATAACCAAGTGTTTAAAGCTGCCTTCTGAAACATCAGCTTCTCTGTATCCACGCTGAGTTTCAGAGAACAAATAAATAGTGATGAGGTTATACTGAGACGAGGAATCCCTCCTTTAAGAATAATGACAGGAACCAGGTTTCTCTGTAGCTACACCTGCCATCATTATACTTAAGGAGTAAAAGGGCCTTTAGTCACTTCAAACCATAAAAAAGCAAGTCAAACTACATTTACTTTTTTTTTTTAAAAAAAGGACTAATTTAAAATTTTATTTCATTGTGTAACAATCCAAATTTTCCATCCTTATCAAGTATAACCAATACCTCTGCAGACCAGAGCAGGGACATAGCAGCTTCTGACTTTTCTGTATTACGTCAGAAAACAGCAAAGGTCTGTAGGGGCATCAGAGGCTTTATGCTCATTTAAGAGCATGAATAATTAGGATTTGGCTCACCCCTTAGCCTTCAATGCATAGCATTTTAGTGAAAACAGCAACAACCCTTGAAATTTTATTGTGCCATTCTAGCATCCTCCACAGAGACGAGGGAATAAAGCTAACAAAAGACGGTAAGGAACAGGAGATACGGTACTGGACTGACAAGGAGGAATGTTTGAGAGAAGCTAAACCTGTCTGAGGGGATGCATCAGTGGACCATCCAACTGGCAAATTAAGCTTCTAAATGGACACATTTAGCTGTCGCATAGACTCCTTACATCAGTAGCACCATTACATTAAGAAGGGTATCCCATATAGCCTAATATGCTACCGCCATTACAGTAAATAGAAAACTGACAATATTGACGGAGTGTGGAATGCCAAGAGAAAACGACCAAGGTGCAGCTATATGGGGTCTACAACAAGAAGCAGGGGTATCTCAAGACATGGGACTACATTAACAACAATGATGCATGAGTTCATGGAACCCATTCAGTTATTTCAACATCAACTTTCTGAGGCATAACTCCTAGGATCCAATACGATACTGCAACCAGTAACAAGAAGGGAAAAAAAAGGAGGGGGGTGGAGTGAGAAAGGGAGTGATGTCTTAAAGATGCCATTATGTGAGAAAATAAGGGCATTTCACCCCCGGAACCTTGGAGGCTTCTCTGTAGTATACACCAACAGGCCTGGGGGGAAAAGCTTAACAGGTTTAGTATTTGAGCTTTTTGGGCACCTCCCATGGGAAGGAGTCTCGGCCAAAGTGGCCATAGGCTGCGGTCCTCTGATACAAGGGCTTCTTCAGATCCAGCTCCCTGGAATACATAATCAACATATTTAGCAGCAATCACACCCATAAACTTCAGATGCAAGCATCCATACTCACACAGCCATAACGCTGACATTGGCCAGTGGGGAGTGTCGAGAGCCACCACAAAATAACGGAAAAAAGCTTGTTAAACCGACTAAGGAGGAGGGGGTGGAAAAATTTTTTTTTTAAATAAAAATAAAAAAAAATAAATAATGCATGAAGCTTCGACACTTACCCTGCCAACCAACTCGTTGAGTGGCAACTGCAGCTTGCAGATGGAAACCACACTCATTCACTTAACAAAAAGGACACACCTAACTATGAGCTACAAGGCTTTATTATGCCGATGTGTGCCTTCAAAAATGCATACATGTGATATTAATCCAACAGTACGCCCAGTGTGTTGCCTTTAGCAGTATGTCATTTGATAAAGCAGAAAAAGATATGACTGTCTCATGGCATTTAATCCCAGCAGTCAAAAATAAGCGCCAGCCGAAGCAAAAAGTTGCTAGATAAGCAGTCACTTCAAATAAATTAACCTTGATCACTGAACAGTGGGGGGGAAAAGCAACACTAAAAGTAGAGGAAACGGGAAGAAGCCAGGAGCTGCAGAAGTATTACAGGTGACTTCAGAGCAAATACATTACCTGACGATGACTCCAGGGCGGAGATCAAAGTTCTTCTTGACAATGTCAAGCAGCTCCCTCTCACTCTTGTGGGAAGTCCCATAGTGGAAGATAGAAATGGAAAGGGGATGGGCAACTCCAATGGCATAGGACACCTAATACAACACACATATATGTTTAAAAATCAAGAAAACACATGGAAGGCACTTCCTCTAGCCCCCCATTCATAAAGACAATGTGCTGCTCAGAGTTAGCATCACTACTTACTTGAACCAATACCCTCCTGCAGAGCTCAGCTTTCACCAGAGACTTGGCCACCCAGCGAGCAGCATAAGCAGCCGAGCGGTCCACCTTTGTGTAATCCTTCCCGGAGAAGGCCCCACCACCATGGGCACCCCAACCTCCATAAGTGTCAACAATGATTTTACGCCCGGTCAGGCCAGCATCTCCCTACAACGAAGTTGCATTTTAATATTGTTCTCATAAAAATAAATAAATAAATATAAAAAATAAAAATCAGGCTTAAGTGTTTGACAGATAATCTGATATTTACCTGTGGGCCTCCAATTACAAACCGGCCACTGGGCTGCAGATGGTAGATTGTGTCATCATCCAAATAGATGCAGGGGACGACAGCCTTGATTACTTTCTCCTTCAGGGCATCTCTCATCTCCTCCAGGCAGATATCCTCATCATGTTGAACGGAGATGACAATCGTATGCACACGCACTGGAAGCATGGCTCCGCGGTCCTGGCGGTACTGCACAGTAACCTGTGCAAGAGGTGATAAATAATGTAGTACCATCAAGGTCAAAATACAAAATACTGTGGTGACCTGGAGAGGAAAAGAAAACCCACACACAACATTCACACAATCAAAACTTGCTTTACCTGTGTCTTTGAGTCAGGACGGAGCCATGGAAGAGTGCCATTGCGTCGCAACTCAGCCATCTTGGCATTGAGCTTATGGGCAAGGACAATTGTGAGAGGCATGCACTCCTCAGTCTCATCAGTGGCATATCCAAACATCAAGCCCTGTGAAGAAAAAACAAGGCCACGACAGATCAGAACAGATTAAAAATAGTTTTTAAAAAAAATGCAAATCAAGGACAATGATCACTCTGCATCAGTAGTGGTTCTGACCTGGTCCCCTGCACCAATGTCCTCCTCATTGCGGTCAATGTGAACACCCTGGGCAATATCAGGAGACTGTTGCTCCAAGGCCACCAAAACATTGCAGGTTTTATAGTCAAATCCTGTATGAAAACAAACGGACCAATCAAGATCTTGTTCAAGAGCCACAACTTAAGTCAAATAGCAACAAAAACTAATATTAAATACATTTGAAAAATTGTCCAACCTTTAGAGGAGTCATCATAACCAATTTGGCGAATGCAGTCACGAACAACCTTCTGGTAGTCTACCATGGCACGCGAGGTCACCTCACCTGCCAACAGGATCATCCCAGTCTTGGCAACAGTTTCTGCAAAAAAAAAAATAACATGTACAAGGTATTATAAAAAGGGTAGTAAAGAGGTTTTAGCTTCTAACAAACAGCTAAAAACTAAGATGACTATGTGGACTTACCACATGCAACTTTGGCATCAGGGTCCTGCTTGAGATGAGCGTCCAACACCGCATCACTGATCTGGTCACAGATCTTGTCTGAAACACAGGACAATGACAATGCACTTAAGTCAGTGAGGCCAACGAGAGGAGCAACAACACTAGTCCTCTGGTGTGAGTAAACTGTGACACGCTGCCGCCGTGGGCCTGTCTCCTGTTTAGTGGGAGTGGCTCAAATCCATTGAACAGTCGCCATTTCACCATGTGCGCATGTGGTTGAGGTGCGGCGCTTAATAACGGCTCCAAAGGCAAACAGCTTAAACACACTTAAGTATCATAGAAATGTTATAACATAACATATTATGCTACCTATGGTAGTTTGTCGATCGGGCTAACCGATAACGTTGCTGGTCACAGTCGATTCGGCATCCCGCTACTTGGTGGTGGATTAACGTGAACATTACGCTATTGTATCGAAATGTGTAGTCAGTACAACTAACTGGTCCAACAAATGTCGTCGAAAAAGACGTGTGACTGGATCATTGTGCAACGCAGATTAGCTAGCTAACGATAGCCGCAGCGTGCTCATACCGGCGGGCCACATTCAGGAACGGAACAGGCCGGAACATTAACCCCTGAACGATGTAGAGTACATTCTGTGACTACATGAAACGATGTTACCGTTACATAAAAGGGCCATAATGCCATTTTAACGTATCAAATAAAATATAAACTGGTATAGAGCCGGTGTGTCGAGCTTACCGGGATGTCCTTCTCCAACCGACTCTGAGGTGAACAAGAAGCAGTCCTCGTCAATGAGGGAGTTGTGAAAACCATTCATTTGTCCGTTCATCATCGTTAACGTCGTCTGCGTACACTGACTTTACAGCGTAAAAGATGTTAGTGAGGAGCTAATTTTGTATTTCGCAGTTCCGCGGTGTTTTTCCGGTCGCTCCAGACGACTGTGTAGTGCTGCTCAGTCCGAGTATTGATCCTCAGCCTGAGCCTCATGGCGCAGAGCTTCACTATTTATTCCATGAAGGCGGACGTCACGAGGAGGCGGACCGTACCACTGAGCCTATCGAGGGGGATGCAGCACGCGGGAAGGTATGCGGAGTTGGACGGCAAAGAGGCTATCTCCATGTGACGTCTGTCAAAAATGTTATAGTGACATAAACGCTCTGCTCCGTCAGCACAACTCAGCACTAAATCTCATTACACTAAAAAAACTGAGCGATTCAGTGTTAAAGTGTAAGAGGATGTGTCCAATGACTAGTGTAAGGCGCCATTCCTGTTGTATGTTGTCATCTTGCATCAGACGGACCATTGTCCCAGAAATCTTTCCGGTCTTGAACAGTAAACTTAAATCTGACTGCAAAGCTGCTTATGTTGTATAAAAAGTTATAAAATGTCTCTCCACACTGACACTGATCCTACAGGCTGTTCATGTTTTTCTTCATTCTGCAGCCTACCTTACCTAAAAGTGCGCAAAACCTTTTCAACCCATATGACTAGGGTGGTCAAAAAGTATAAGAATCAATAAAAAGCATGAGAAGATATAGGATTGTGACAAATACGTGATTTATGTATAACAATGATCTGGATTAAAATTATTCCAGAATAAAAGAAGTGAAACTTTATGAACTGAGACTAAAGTAATAAAGAATAATGGAATCAAACATGCTGGTTGGCTGTAGTTTCAAAATGTGAAATTATGAGAAACAATGAGAGAATGAGTTTTAAGTCTAAACAAATGTTTGTCTCATATACCAGATCTACTTAAACTGCATATTACAATACATTTATTTTACAGGTTCTATCTAGTGGAAGATTTATAAACTTCTTTTCTAGATGTACATAAGCCAATAATATGTGTGTAATAACACTATCATATAGGCTACATTGAAAATATCAGCACTTTTGTCATTTGTTTTATAATCCATCTTATTAAACTGTGTATAATTTAGCACATTTAGACTCTGAGGCAGATAATTTTTTTGAAATGTAGCTCAGTGAAATATATGAGTTATGAATTATATGGATCTGGTAGATTCAAGTGACCTATTGAGGGTGATGTGGCCCTAAGGCCTGAGACTCACTGACAGTCCATAGAATCATGAATCTCCCCTCGTGTTCTATGGCATGTTCAGCTGGTCAGTTGAAAAGGCTTTTGTACATAATAAAAACATAAACATGTTGACCATTTTACCAAGAGACACAATAGGAGTTATGCTTCCAGGATATTCTGATCAGTTTTAATGCTCATTCTCATCCAACCCCCTCCAAAATGCACGGTAAATGTTTACTTTAGGCCCTGAACATTTTGCTTACTCATCGCTCAAATTAAATGTAACTACATGCACGTTATTGAGGTCTGCCTGCCAGCCATGGGATGTACTGTATGAAAGAGCACCAGACACCAAAAAGCAAATAAATGTTTCCCAGAAACCATTGTTAAGGCTGCACAAAAAACAATATGAGTATAATTAATCCGATCAGTTGCATTAATCTTAGCCATCGAAAGAACACCAGAACATTTGCTTCATGGCGTAGCAACCAGATAAACCTGGAAATATATTTACAACACAGTAAAAACTGAGTAGTGAGGAAAAGAACAGAGGCTGGGGATTATATCTGTCAGTATAATTTGGTTATATGTCACTGCAAAACCTCCTGTGGAGCTACAGCTACAACTCCTCAGGGCCTGCTCTGTTACATAGTCAAAACCTATGATTGTGAACATGTACCTTTATAGGCTGCAGATGCATTTTGTGGTAACACCTGATTTACTTTTATTTCCATTGTATAAGCAGCATCTAAATTATTAGACTACAGAGGTCTGAAGTGAAGATGAGTACATCATTTGGGTACATATGTTTGGGATCTTTGCCAACTTTTATAGATCTATCTGACGGTCACTGTGAATATAGAGCAAGTTGATTACGCACTCTTCACTAAAACCAATCCAGAAGGTCAGATTACTTTATCAGTTCCTGTTAGGTAATTTTACTATCTTCCTTTCAGATAAAGAATACGTAGCAGTGATATTACATGTGCTAATAAATCTATCTTTGCATGTGGAGATCAGACCATAGGTTGAAGAGCAAAGGTTTTCTTCAGCACAGACACAATGCGTGGAATACCAAAAAGTCAAAACATCAACATTGCTGGAAAATGCAGCTAAAACTGTTCAAATCATTGACATCATAGTCTCATTTATAATGTCAGCCTGTACAATTTACTTCAGTATTAATTGTTTGCCTGAGCTTTTGGTGCTTGGTGTCACTAAAACAAGTAGCCCAATCCCAGACCAGTATTGCATCAGAGCAGTACAGTCATTTGTCACCATGAATTTGCACGGTGGACACTTTCTTTTCAGAGGGCAGAAGCATGATGCAAGACGCACCTGCTGTTGCCTTCTGCAGGATGTGATGCTTTTTACATTCTAATATTTATTCAGGACGTCTCAAATTAAGCTTCTTCCACTGTAAAGCCATAACTACTGACCACAGATTTACAGGCCCACTCTAATGTTATCAATGCCAACAACAGTTATTTTTACATATAAAACACTCAATTAACTTTATTTTTTGTTGCATTAATGACCTTTACAGTGACTAATGGATTATTTTTCCTACATTTATTTGTAAAAATATTTATGGAGCTAAGGCTATTATCTATCAAGAACTTACATTAATTTCCAACCCATCTGCCTTTATTTACTTGGAATAAAATGACATTCAAAACTCACATAACCCAACACAAATATTTTCTATTAGCTCTCATCCACACATGCACACCTGAACAAACAAAAACTATTTACCTTCATAGAAAGTTTGATCTGAAGGGGCTAGATCGTTTCTCTGGATGGAGCTACACTATAGGTTTGGAATGTAGAACAGAATAAGGAATACCTGAAACTTCAATAACATACTGCTCAGATGCTATCACATAGATAAATCATACATGTATGCAGAAATAAAGTCAAACACCCCACAAATTTCTGTATTTTTTCCCTTTCAGTTTTAGTTACAGCCGTACACATATTTTGTAGACTAAACAATCTGCACTTTTAACAATAAAATAAACATTTGGTATGACTTTACTTAAAATCCATAAAAGAGAAATCAGAGTCTGTTTCCATAGTTTCCAAAAAAAAAAAAAAAAAGTTTGATATCATCATTTGGACATTTCTATTGAA
This sequence comes from Maxillicosta whitleyi, assembly GCA_029822895.1. Taxonomy (NCBI): domain Eukaryota; kingdom Metazoa; phylum Chordata; class Actinopteri; order Perciformes; family Neosebastidae; genus Maxillicosta; species Maxillicosta whitleyi. The sequence goes on along the minus strand of JAPSES010000219.1, from coordinate 3,494,898 downwards.
ATAAATCTCCCTCACTGGCCAGCAGAATTCAGGTTCATTTAACAATTAAATAAGAAAATAAATACATAATTTAAGTAAAATAATCTTTGTGGCATAGATTGTCTCTTATTTTGTGTTTTATACCATACTTCATATATGTCCTTTACATACATATTCTACTTTAGCCACATCATTACAAAACAATAACATTCTGTAGACAGAGCATTTTTTAACATCTCATAATAGATAGTCTCTGATCATAACTGCAGTACTGTATACACTTACCTAAATTATCTAAAGTACAGTAGCACAAAGTTACTACTCTAAACAGGTCCAGTAGAGTTTTCCTTTTAAAATCAAGAAAATACATAAATGCACTATGAAATGATTCAAATAATTTCAGATACTGTATATGCAAGCATAACTATCCTGCATTTTCTTCACCTAACATTTACATCAAAGTTAGACTTTTATGTTGTTCTTACCATGTTTTCTAACAATTTTCACAGCCACAAATTTAACAAAGAGGAGTCAAAAACAGCACTTTACGGCACAAAAGTCACAGTACCGGAATGTACAGTATGTCCAGCCTCAAACCATGCAAACAGACACATCCCATTCATCCCTGGCTAGCTCTGTCATCCCAAACACACGCACATGTTCATAAAAACACATACACACAAAAACAGTTCACAGACATACACACACTGTGGTTACAGCTACAACAGTTGACACTGTCCTACGCTAACAGCCCAAATGTACAAAGTGCAACACAACTACTGTGAAGCACACTGTCAGCTAATCACCAGGATCACTTAGGGAGGATCTGAGTGAGAGACAATGCAGAAAAAAACTGCAAAAAGGAAAAAATTAAATTGGTTTGCAATTAGTCATCAACTGAAGAAGTCATTCATCAATTAAAATATCTGCATTGTGATATTTTATAGTAGTGGAATATGTCCGCTTTGGATCATATGAAAGGATTAATGCAAATCTTTGCTCTACATCCAGAATGATAATCAGCCTTTGTATTGAAAAAAAGCAATAAATCTACTTGGTATTTCTAACATTTGAAAACAGAAATACCACAACTAAAATTGATTTTTTTTGTGTTCTGGGTAAACTTAGTGATGATCCATATAAGGGTCTGAGAAACAAAGCCAAAAGGTCCGATTAGTGTAGTGGTAGGACCCATGAAAGCAATAACTAATCAAACAGTTCTGGCATGACAGCCATGCTGTGTCAGCTGACAGTTAGACTCCCACGCCCCCACATCCTACTGCACTGATTTGGCGGTCTATTTAAAGGCCTTTATGCTCATATTCACTCTATGCTGACATGTGCTTTGCTGCTGCCAGGGCTACTGGCCGAGACCCATAAATCCCACCTACTTTGGTTCTGCTCTGTTTTTATAAACCATAAAGGGACTTTGGTCCCATTGGTGCGTCATCTGAAATGCTCCCTGCATGTTAAATATCATGTTGCCAAGTGTGTCATGTACATTTTTGATAAAGTTGATGTTTTCATAGCATATTTTTGAATAAAATGCATCAGTGTTTTTGTTTCTCCACAAATTTCAAACAATGATTTGATTCTACTTGTCAGAACTGATTGTGTCAGAATGTGCCTCGTTTAAAAAACATTTGGTTGTATGTAGTCTGCAGACGCAAACTGCTTATTAATCAATGCAGAGCCTCACAGGGGTGGATATGGGGAAGATGGACTCTGAAGTATTAAGTAACCACTGTTTAACGGGAATCTCTAAATGATTATAAATCCTTGAGTATTTCCAAATGCAAAGTGATAGCTACCTGTACTGTCCACACCTGAGAACGGAGAAAGATAAAGGAAACGCAGGACAGAGTGAAAGGTGTACAAATAAATAATATACAATGTGCACAGCTTAATAAAAATAACTCAAGGCAAAGTAAGCCCTCTGGATAAACCAGTTGACTGTTCCTGAACAGGATGGCATTAGAAACTGTACATTTTCACTAAAGAAAACATACAGTACAGTGAATGTATCAAATAAAAGACACAACAGTTGGTTATGTAACCAGTGACTACAGCAGGACCTGGATGCCCATCACACCCCTGAACCTGCTGTGTCTTTAGCTTCTTCCCCCAAATGAAATGACTGGCTGCTGCTGCCCTCTGCTGGGCGTCCAGTGGACTCTCCCTCTGTTGTCACAGTGCTGGACTGAGACCCGTCGGTGACATCTTGCTCCTTCGTTTTGGTCTGCTTGGGACTGCTGGAGCGGCTGTGACTGCGGCTGTGGCTGTGGCTGCGGTGGCTGCGGTGCTTGCCTTTATGTGGACTGGGAGAGCGGGACCTCATCTTCATGTGGACAACGGTGCTATCATCTTCAGAACTGAAGTCAGAGCTGTCTGAGGAACTCATTCCAAGATCTGTTGTTGGAAGTTGGATCTGAGGATAGAAGATAAAGGGAAGTGTATGAAAATATGGAAATGGGAAACGTGTCAAATGTAATGGTTAAATAAGAACACTAACAAAAGTTCCAATCAGATGTAACAGATTGCTGGCCAGTATGATCATAAATCAAAATATTTGTTAAGGTTTCATGATTTATCCCTTTTGTACTTGTTTCTTTCTTTTTTTCTTAATTTTTTAAAAATTAGTTTGGCCTTTAAGTAGGTTGGTGGCTTATTCTACTGTCAGAAGTAGATAGAATTTATAAAACACATTTTATATGATACTTCATATACATGATCATTTCATCAGGTAGGCCTACATAATGAAGGGAGTGATTAGTCCCAACAAAGTAATACAAAATATAAAGTGTCTGAATAGTTTTTGTAATTGACAAGTCTTAAAGTTATTAAGAAGGGTATGAGATGAAAGCAGTGCCCTCTCCGTACACTCTGGACAGTGCTCCACAGGCCTTCCAGCAGCTAACAATAATATAGAATTGAACACCTATTTAAGCATTATAACTAATCATAATGATAATAATAGATTAGATTTATATAGTGCTTTTCTATTAACACATACTCAAGGCTGTTATGTTAATTCTTAGTGTATGAAAAGGTCTAACCTTACAGGAAAAGAAACCAATATACCAGTTCATCTGGCAACCTGCCTGAAGATTATTTTAACATTAAAATAGTGAATTGTGGTTATGATTACCTGAAATGGCTCTGTCACACCCACAATGGTGCTCATGTTGTTGCTATAGTAACCCAAGATAAAGTCCCCTGAGCCTTTAGGCAATTCCTCCTCAGTAAAGGTTACCTGGAAAATGGTTAGTAAGACATTTATTTAATGTGAATTAAATGACAGTTACCTCTACTGAGAATTCAGCATGCATTAAGATTACCTGATGTTCTTGTCTGTGATAATCAGCCTCCTCTTGCTTGGCCCACACATATCCCACATAGTCTTTATGGTGTTTGAAACCCACCTACGAGAAAAGCAGCAAAAATCATGAACATCAATCACTTTAAAAAATGTCATCTAACTAAATGTCATGCTTCTCGTCATGGATTTGTCCTAAATTTCAGTTACTTGGCCACTGCAGATGAGGCTTGTTACCTTGTACAGCCCAATCCAGTCCCAAGAGCTGCGAGAATAGTTGGGCACCAGCCTGAATTTTGCTATGGCATCAGCAATGCAATTCCACTCATCCTCCACTATGAGGGTGACCAGGGGGACATCCACCTTATAAGGAAACTGTAGAGAACAATAACAACAAACAAATGCTGAATAACAATTGGATATTAAATCAAATCCTTTTGTGATATACATCTATGGCTTTCATAAAAAAAAAAAAAAAAAAAAAAAAGTTAAACATTATGAAAGTTTGCAGAAAATGCCAGTCAAATTTCTAGGTTCAGGTCAAATAACATATCTATAACATTTTCATCCACTATTTCATGTTCTAAGTTTAAAATGTGCTTTCTTCAAGTAAAGTTCCAGTATCCTTTTGTATATAGAGAACATCAAACTCTGATGTGATTTTTCTCTTGCTTTCCTCCTCTCCTCCTCCACTGGACAGCTGATTGCAGCAGCTGATTTTTACCTGATTGACAGCTGAATGGCCGCTGCTGTGGTGGATTGCTTATCACGAGGATAGAGGCTGAGAGGAAATGCAGGAACCCCTCTCTGCAGACCCCTCAGCAGTGGAGCCAAAGCATCTATTAGGCTGCTTCATTTGCTTTTCTTTTGTGTTTTTTGTTCACTTGCCCAGGTAAACTGATAATAAATGCAGCTTTGTTTTAAGATATACACCAGACCAGACGGGACCTCAACATACACTAAAGACACAGTAAATGTTTTCTGAAACATGTTTGTTTTCTAATATTAATTAAGGGGTATAGTTAGTTAGTGGCACAGTTTTTCAAGTATTGTTTTACAACTAATGTCATGTAATGATATAATACCTAGAGAAGCACCTAATCTTGATTATCTAGAAAAATTAAGCCTTGTAATCAATCATTGTCACATCATCATAGCTGTCATTGTATTACAACACCGGACAAATGCTTCATTGCAATTTAGTGCTTCATCTGTTTTGTTTTTCACCTAAATTATTTTCAGTATATTCTATATTTTATGATAGTTATTCATTTTTATGCTCAACTATTTTTATTAATATATAATCCAGATGTTTTAATACCTAAATAAGGTGTTTAATTTTGTCTTGAATTACTACATTCAGTCCTCTTCAGTAAATACTTACTTGTTTTAATAATAAATGAAACTAAGTCATAATTAAACACAGTTTCTCTTAAACTGGTTGCTGATTTGATTCACCTGCAGAGTAAAGATGGAGGAGACTGGTTTATGATCACTGACAGTATATTCCATGTGACTTCGGTAAAAATGCTGTGTAACTTTAGTCCCACTGGTGAGCCCAGAGATGGAGCCACGTTTCCCTATGCTGATAGGTGCAGTGGCCCTCAAACGCCACAGGATTCGGTCAGTCCAAGCTGGTTTACGCTTCTTCCCACTGGCCAGGGGACAAAGAAACAAAGAGTTGGAGCATGAGAAAGAATTTCAGTAAATACCACTTTATTTAACATTTACTGTATGAAGGGGAAATAGCAGACACTTTTATATGTCCCCAGGCAAGTAAGGACATTTCAGAGAGGACTGTGCAAGTAAAACTGAGATAGGCAAAGTGATCTGGTCACTGACCTAGAAATCATGCCACTGCCCTTGGCATCACTAACCTTGTGTCATATGTATCTGTCCCAACATCAAATTTGTAGGTAGGAGGGAATTTCAGTGGGCCCTCTTGAAACCCCTCCAACACTGTTTCACTGTCTTTGGCCATATTAAGCTGTAGAAACAAGAGTGCGAAACATTAGTGGCTCACCACTTGCCAAATAGTTGTCTTCATCAATCACCACTGTTTCAAAAAGTCATTGACTTTCTACACTGCCCTCTAGTGGCCTTTACAACATATTACAAAGTCCCCAAATAACATCCCTATTTTTGACTCTGAGGAGGTAGGAGGAGGGTAACAATTTTATTGGTTATCCTTCATTTTTACCTGATCTTTTTCCCACAGCATGGAAAGCTTGTTATTATCAATGGCTGATTTTACCACTTGCATTTCAAGGTCATCAATGCGGAAGTTGAGATCCCCAAACCAAAACACCACACTGTGAAAATAAAGTAATATTATAAATTTGAAGAATTTATCTAGAAAAAACAAGCAAATAATCAAGTTTGTAATGCTTTTTTACCACAATCCCTCAGTATCTACACGCATTCACCATAATCCAAGCACAACAATACACAGTTTGTGACATTTACTTGAAAACCAAGATGAAACTCAGCTGAACTTAGAATATCTGTGGTCATGATATGGGGTTAATAAAATTAACCACATGGCTATTATTATAATAATTATTATTCATACAACATATATATGAAACAAATTTACTCATGATCAAGAACCCCTGTGGCAGCCTGGGCTTCAAACTGCTGCTGCTGCAAGATGCTTTCAAAGTCCTCCATGCGCTGATCAGAGTTTTCCATATGAGCCGGCAGGTGGCAATTGAGGAAGCAGATGGTGTGACCAAACACTGACATGCGGGCACTCACTCCACCTTTATTCCCCTATAAGATGAACAAAAGACAAAAACACAATAAAAAAAATAAAAATACAGGAATGCATGAAAAGAAGTTGAGGGCTTTTGTAGAGCCTCTCTTTTAAGGCTGTTTTGTTTTTAATGAATAAGCAAAATTTTATTGAAATTCCTACTCACAAAAATGTGTCTAAAGTGATTATTATGTATTGAGTGGTACTAGTGTCTTAACCACAGCGAAGGCACTAGACACTGTGGAGGGTGCTGTAAATATTTAATACTGTAAACAGTAAAGTGCACAGTGGGGGTGGGGGGGGGGTGCAGGATGAGTCTGTGGGTTTCTTCTCCT
>JAPSES010000219.1:3478254-3488503 GCA_029822895.1 Maxillicosta whitleyi | reverse complement strand
CCCCCCCCCCCCCCCCCCCCCCCCCCCCCCCCCCCCCCCCCCCCGCAGGAGGCGTCGGTGGGTTTCTTCTCCTCTGTTCTTCCTACTCTTCTGACCCACTAACCACAAAGGATGTTTTACAGTAAAACCCACAGAATACCTGATGCCCCTCAGTTCACACAATGAGGACTGCAGGATTTCACTTTATTATTTTTTAATACATTGAAGCAAACAACATTTTAGTGTTGTAGTTTTAAAAATCTAAAGGATAATTTGAATATTGATTTTCTTTTTCGACGTTTCTCATTGTTATGGTTTTGTGTGATCAACAGCTCAGAATGTAGTTTGACCATTTGGCAATGCTTGGGTTTGCAAACATCAGAAACTACACAACGTGAGATACCAAAATATATCTCTTTACTCTGATGAAAATAAATGGTCAACATTTGACTACCAAATTACAAATGACATTATGGTTACTGTGCCCCTTTTGTCATTTGAACTAGATTACTGTGCTAGGCTGAGCAGATATAATATATTCAATATCCCTATTTGGTTTGTATAAAGCAAACTGACTCAAATATGTAGAATATGTTTGAACTCAATGCACTATTGTATTTCTCTTAACATAGTGGTGATCACAGAAGGGTATCAACTGCTGTCTCACCCAGTATCCCCCCAGGCCAGTGCGGGTGGTCTCAGTCTGGACTCCACGGAGGAAAGGCAGATGGAAGTACTTGGCAAAGACTAGTAGCAACAACCCTTGCATCCTCTGAGACGTAACCTGAAAAGCCAACAGGTGAAGAGAGACACTCAAGATAAGACAGCAGACACAGGCCCATGTGAGAGGTAATAGAAAGTACTTTGCATGATTCTGAAAAAGGAAGTACTATCTGGACAAACATCTTCGATTTGCATTGAAATTTCAATTTGATGATTCAGTGAAGTGAGTACATACTTTGTACTGTATGTCCATTTATCTTGCTCTGCTTCACTTCCTCTCCCCCTGCTCTTACTTTCCTCCTCTTTCTACTCACTAGCATTTACATGTTGCCCTGCAGGAGACTGTGACCCAACTGTCTGCCACTTTCCATCAAAACTGCATGTTAAAGAGGCCATAGTTTGTGGTTTACTCTTTCTTTTTAAAAAAATGAGAAATGTGCAGAGAAAACATGATTTGTCAGTGATGTTTGGATTTTCCTTTCCTGTCCTCTTCTCTCATATGTACTTGCTACAGCATTATAGAGTCTTCTTTGGTTTGTGTGTTACTTGTCAACACAAAAGGAAAGGGATATGAAATTTGTTCAGTGAAACAAGATATGTCACTAGATATGTCAAGCCTCTCAACAAATACTTATGGTGATACCCAGTGTTCCTTCCTTCAGTGGTCCATAAGCCCCAACCCCCAACAAGGTCTCTGAAGCATGCTCACACCCTGCCTGAAATGCCCTATGGGCAGACATGGACGCACATATCTCCACACAACACAAGACCCACCCTCTTGCTTGTATATTAACTCGAACGACTTTGTTGCGTAATGGATTCTACTGAACCATAAAGTGGGCCGACTTTACTTGTGTTGTGTGTATGAATGAAGACAGCAATGAGTATGCAAGTCTGAGTATGTGTGTGTTTGTGCTTGGGTAAAGTCTGAAGGAATATACCTTTGATTGTGTGTACTGTGGTTGAAAAGCATTTCACATTAACATCAGTGGGCATTGGAAGAGCTCCTGAAGGCTGCCAAGCTACATTTTGGCTTACTACAGAAAAGATATTTAAGCCCAAAGACACATGTGTGTGTGAGAGAGAGAGAGATAGAAAGGGAGCAAGACAGTGAGAGAGTGCATGTGTGCAGAAGAATATGTTTGACCTTGTGCTGCACACACATGACCGATGAAATGAGGTGTAAGTAACAAGTGTGATGTTAGCGAGACAGCCTGGCAATTTGAAGAAAATACAACTATAGTTCAGTGCAAAATACTAATCACCCACAGGAAACCACACCTTCATCTGTTGATATTTTCAGGAAGATTAGGCCTCATCACACATTCCAAATGCAAGCCCACTTGCTTCATACTGAATGATTCAAATGCTTCATCAACAAAATAATAGGAAAAGGTCAGTGCAATAAATCATGTTAAAATGTAAAGTCATCCAGCAGCATATTCAGTAGTTTAAATATTAGGAGTTTAAAACAAAGATTTGAATTGTAGTCTAAAAATACCCAGAGGAAAAGAAGGCCAAAATGCCTTGTTGGCTGTTCTATTTCTGTAGTAGAAGGCTGATTTGAGCAACCTTTCGTACACTTGCAGTTACAGTCTGAACCTGACAATGAAAAAGGGTGAGCAGAATATCTCCATGTGCATTGAACAAATGAGGTGTGATTTTACTGTGTTTATGTCCACCATCATGACTATCTCACTCCACTCATGATCCAGATGAACTCCACCTAAAACCACAGCATGCTCACAGCTTTAATGTCCACATGAAGATCACAAAAAAATCACACTATGGTGATTTTAACAAGGTTCAAACCAGCATAGCAGACCACAACATAGCTCAAGGATAACATCAGTCTCACTGTCAAAGGCCCATCAACACTGACAACATGATCCAAAAATAAAACAGTGCCCTGGAAGACATTTGTCTAACTCTTTCAGCTCGACAGCTGATTCGCGTTCTTCAGCTCACCATGCCAACATAGCCAAGTTGTGTTTCCAATACACAGCCGGAGGAACACCAACCACATTAAGTGTTAGTATGTGCAACACCTAATAACGCAAAAGGAAAATTGTTTTAATTAAGACTTACTTGTGAATGTCTTCCTCCAAATACTTTATTACCCAAATACTCATAAAATTAGTCATACAGTTGTAAAGAAAATTCTCCTTTTGGTACACAGGAAGTGCATCAAACATTTTGGATATGTTAATACTACGTTTCCACACATAGTCTGTATTCTGCATATAAAAAGGGGCAGGAAGGCAGACAGAAGAAGCACATAGAGGCATACAGCAAAAGCTTGACTTTGCATTATGAGCTATGCAGACAGCGGAAAACAGCAGATACGCTGACATTACACGGCTTTTATAAATTATCACTCCATCCGTTGCTCTGGGAACAAAATGAGGCAAAACAGCAGCAGGAAGCAGAGATCTCATCAGTGCTCAAGTAATATGCATAAGTCTGAGCTATGTAGGGTGTTAATACGAAAGTGTGCATATGTGTTTATTTAAAAGAAGCAATTACTGACCAGCACATAACCAAAGGGGCTGAGTCTTTCCATGCAGACCTCGCTCCACTGGTCTGTGAAGAGGACATCTTTCAGCCTTTTGTTAATCATAGAGTTCACTTCCTGAAGCCTTGAAGAAAAATGACACACAGTTGCACAAAAAGGTCAAGAGTGGTATAGTGGACGGAGATGTAAAAGACGCTTATTAGGGGCAGCTTTGATAATGTGATGGAGCATTAATAAATGCATAACAACTGTAGCCATAGGAGGATTAAAAAATGCTCATTAGTGATATTGTACTCGCTGATGACTGCTGCCGCCAAACAACACTCACCCAATGATGTACATGTCTGTATTTCCATCACCCACATTCAGCCCCAGCAAGGCAGTGATGTCATCAGGTGGCGTGGCTGAACCCACATTCCAAGTGATGATGTGCACCCTGTTGGCATAAAGTGTTATGTAATATCCCTCATAAATACTCATCTACAGTATTATACCCTATAGACTCTGACAGTAGCACGGCAGAACAATAAGTACATGTGTGCTTGTATTACATGTACTTTCCTTTATGTTTCCTCTGTATAATAATTGAGATTTATCAACATTGGTGCACTCCGCTTGTCATTTTCATCCATTTTTACAGTCAGAAATGTATTAAGAATTATTATGAATTACATGAAGGGAAGTCACTGTATTGAAATTTATTTGGTAGTGAAGCATTTGCAGAATGGCCTTTTATATTAATTATTGAAGAAATACTACTATTCAATAAAAAACACTGTGAGATACACAAAAAATATGGCAGAAACAGGGCAGTTATCACATGAAAATTTACTAAAAGATAGCTTGTAGAGAGATGTATTTTCTCATCTTGTCTTTTGAATCAATTGTGACATTGGCCTATTTTCAGCCCTAAACACGAAGATGCGCAATTTCTGTCTAAATATAAAATTTGGCATATCCTGGCTTTCACCAAATACAGGAAAGAATATTGACTGTGATGCTACATATTTCTAAGCAGGATAAAAAAAAAAAGGACACTTGTGTGATTTATGCAGAATCTAAATTTAAAACAGAATATACAGCTTGAGAGGAAATGCTTAATAAATTCCAAAATTACATGTATGAACAAACCAGCCACTCCTGAGAGCTTCCCCTTAAAATGGGCTATAAACAGCAATGAACGCACTATGCTGACAGATAAGCCGTGTCATTGTTAAAGTGGCCGTTGCGCAAACTTCCTACAGACTCATCTAAAGGCATACAGCTTGTAAACAACCGCTCCTAATAAAATGAATGAGGCATGCAGTTCTTTTTCTTTGAATGACCTAAATCAGATTTACAATTAGTTTTATCAGCACCAGCTATGTTTTCTTTGACCTATTTAGAAAAAGCTTTCCCCAAAAGACAAATTTAGACATTGTCTCAAACACCTTCTGTATTCTAAATGAACCCCAGTGTGATCTGTAATTTAAAGTACTTTGCAGAGTTATTGCTGACTTGTGTCAATTTGTTTGAAATCTGGTTCAACATATAGTGGTTCACTACAAACTAAACCTCAAGGTGGATTTGATATATTTTCATAAAAAACAAGACGGCAGACTATTTACTGCATGTCATTTCCCTACTCTCCACACATTTTCCTGGTTTTGTCTGTATCCAATCAAGGAAATAATACTAAGAACTATAATAATAATAAAAAAAAATTTACAAAGAAGAAAACAAGAAAGCTTACCTGAAGTCTTCCATAATCTGGGCCTGTGTGTCAGCTGTACCTGCGACAGAAAGAGCCCTCTGTGCATGGGGGTTCAAGTGGGGTGGTATGGGCCTGCTTGCGGGAGGGTGGGGCACTGAGGCAGCCCGGACAGGGTGGTGACCTGGACCTTTAGGACCGGCCTTGACACTGGGCCCAGTGTGCTCCATGGTGGGTTTGACAGGTGAGGAGCGTGGAGGTTTAGCATGACTCGTAACATTACCATCAGGAGTACACTCCACCTCACTGGACGCTGGTGTGGGTTCAGGTTTGGGCTCAGAGATGTCAACAGAGCTCTCCACCCTAGCGGTCCTCTGGGGTCGTCGAGGTCGCGCAGGGCCAGGACCAGGACCAGGACCAGGAACAGGACCAAGACTAGTCTGGTCACCACTGGGATCTGTGGTTGGAACTGCTACATCTGCTGTAGCTGTTAAACCTTCATCACTTGATTCATCCAATTGTGACTGGATTTGGTTCTGATTATCTTGATCCATTTCTTGGAATTTCTGTAATAAAGGGAAAAAAGAATTGCTTTCACTCTTCACTTGCACAACATATTTACATTTCTATGTGTAGCACTCTAGAAATGCCCTTGTTGTTTAAATGTGCTATATAAATAAAGTAGATCGGATTGGATATTTCCAACTGAAGAATTCATCTAAGAAGCACTCTGCACATTGAATGATGTGAAAATGACTTTCAGACTTTTAGGAAACAATATTACATAATAAAAAAAAATGCAAATGACTAATATAATGTACAAGGCATGGCATGGCATGGTACATTGGCATGGATAGTGGTGACTGGATAACTTAGTGGTTTAAACCGATGTTTTTGGTGCGGAAGATTGCCAGTTCAAATCCCATATGCCTATACCTTGTAAGTTGCTTTGGATAAAAGCGTCAGCCAAATGTAATTAATTAATTATGTCAGAGCTTGGGTTTATGTCAGGAAGCACTGAACAGCAAACATGCAGCCCCTTCTCCTCACAAATGACAAGTCAATTCAGCTGATAAGTGTGGAACTGTCATGAGATGCAACTGACCCAGGAGGGCAACTGAGTGAGTCATTCAGGCTCCCTCCATTGTGACTGTTCAATTACCTACCTTCTCATGGTGCTGAAAGCAGCTTATTACTGCTGCACATAATGGCAGAAAGGACATTTTAAAGAACATAATGTACTGTTTTCAACAACAGTTAGAAACCAATAAACGACATGTTTTTCTAATGCCGTAACCTCCTAAAGCTTGTTGGTTTGGGGATTTGGAAGGAAAAAGCTCGGGTGTAGTTCATCATGCTCTGTTCTTGTGCCTCAACTGTCTGACAGTCCTCCAGTAACCAGGGAGATGCTCAGTCAGTTCATATCAGCTCAGAGCACCTGCCACACACTAACACAAACCACTGCACAGTCCCAAACAGCAAAAGTCAGCCACATGAATAAACAACACAGACAGTTGGAGCTCCAATGAGATCAGACAGACGCAGATGGCAAAAGAGGTGAATGACAGAAAACAAAGCAGGATTTTGAGCTGATTCATTCAGGTAACAATCCAATTATTGTATGAATAACATGCCTGATTTTGTTCCGTCTATTGCTGATCACTATAACAACACTTTTAAAGTGCAAAGATTTAACCAGAATAATGATATGGAGAAAAAAGTGCATAGTGATTATTCTCAACAGAATTTCTGATTGCAATTTTACTAATGATTTTAATAATAACATACCTCAGAATAATTAATGTTACTATATGCCTGTAAAATAATTTTGGGTATTTTCATATTTTGTGAATTGGACACTGCACTTGGTAATACTGAAAACTTTTAAAATATAGATATGAATTGAATTTAAATGCATAGTATATGCATGAAATTAAATGCAAATTGCTGGAATAACCTCACAAGGATCTTGCTGCAATGGATTATAACTAATTTGATGCAAATAGTTAATGATCTTCAGACCAAAAATATAAATTCCAGAAATGCCATGAAAATTATGGCCACACGGTTTACAAAGGCAATGATTTCACACATTAAATCCTAAAAACAAGACAGAAAACTCATTTAGGCAATAACAGGGACAGTCCCACCCAGATCCCCCAGTCAATTATAGGCAGAGATGAAATGTGGAAAAAACCAAGATCTCACTTTGTATCAGGGGATTTACAACCACACCATGGTACAAGGCCATTACTTTCTCCATCTTGACAAGGTTAGAATTTTGTCCTTTCCATTGGAGACATAATTTTGTCAGTAGGAAAAGAGCATTTTTCTGCTCAGGGACAAAGAAACAACACAGCCCTCTCATAATTATTCACATGACCTTGACGAGATGGGTGCCATGACTTTGATGCAGAGAGACGAGCTGCCTCTGAACGCCACATGTGCCCCAAAACATGCTGGTCTTAGAGTCCACCAATAACCTGATGCCTGCGGGAGCATAATACATTCCTATGGTCCATGTATGGTAGTAGGTGGTGGTTGGGGGTGTGGGAGAGTGGAGGAGGGTGACAGGGTGGCTGGGCACACGTGGGAGTGGGTGGGTACAAAACGAGCCATGGGAAGCAACGAGGGAGAGCCATGCAAGGCAGCCAATTCAGTGATAACAGTGTGTCTCTTTGCAGAATGTCTCTAAATTGATCCTTTCACACTTCCCTCTGGCACCATCTCTTTTTCTGAGCTTTAATCCCCCCCTCTCTCCCTCTTTCTCTTATCATCCCATTTCTCTAATCCTTTCCCTCTACATGTTTCCCCAGACTCTGTTGCCCCAACGTACCCACCTTCCTTTCCAGCATGGACAGCGAATTCTCTACACCCTGTCCTAATTTTCCTTTCACACTGACCAGCCTGCCTGTGAGGTTTGCTGACCTGAAATCGTGTCATTCCTTTCTTCTTTGCCTCTCATTCCTCATTTTCATCTCTGTACTAAGTGGTGACACTTGCGCTCCTCCAACGACGGGTTCTATATTGTTTCCATCAGCCAACCACCTCACAGTCACTATGAATGATGTCAACATGCAACAATCCCAATGGCTGCTGCCACAATAGCCGGACATAGATCATAATCAGTACTATTATAGATCCTTCTGCTTGGGAACATGCAGAAAAGCATCCGAAGGAATTGGGAGTATGTTCAAACAATCATGAGGTGTCGCTGTGAGGACTGAAAGAATATGTAAATATATTATAATATAGGTGCATTCTACAGAATGGTTTACAGATTTATATTTCCTATATTGTGCTTGATATTCTTCATTTGGATGAAATGCAGTGTGGCCAGTCTACCTGAGATAACATATTAAAAATGTTGCATTTTTTCTGTGCATGACAGAGCAAGACTCAAATATTTGCTTTTCTGTGAACAGTCATAGCAGACAACCACTTCTCTTTCCACTCACGTTCACAGAGGCGAGAGGAATGATTTGATAATAACAAATGTGTCATGGTGTTTACATGCACCCTCCTGAGGGGGTGAGAGCTGTGAGAGCCAGGAAGGATGTAGTGTAACCCAAACAGCACGCTCCAGCCAGCCTTCTTGGCACTTGTGATGAAATTATTTGACAACACAGATCGTTTTCACTGAGTCAGTCCAACAGACAAAAGCTATACTTCTATGTCTGACTTTTTTAGGAGTATATAAAGGTGGTCAACTATATGCATAAACTCTGTTACTGTATTTTTAATCCTTGGGTTGGCTTGGTTTTACCCTGTTGACTCTGTTATAAAGTTGACTAGGTTTAGCCCACCTCTTCAGCACTTAGTGTTAAAATTACAGCCAAAGAAAGTGTTGGTGTTCGCTGCCTCTGGGGCCATATGCCCCTGTGACAGGGATACTAATGATGACCCGGACAAAAATGACACAGCCAGCTGCTGCCACAGCTGTAAGTGGCTCTTCCAGGTCCTAGTGCCGCTGAGTATTGTTCCCTTTTATCTGAGGGCATCATCTCTCTGATCAGGTCACAGTCTAGGCTCATGCTGTCAAAATGATTTTGTGCATGGTCTTACAGTGAGTACAGATGCTGACAACATACTGTTTAATGTCTGCACTGCAAAATTAAAATGTCAGCTAACAATTGTGAAAAAATCAGTCAAAGGGAAACATTTACTCAGGCTTCATTATGCTTAAAACGGCTTCTGTGGATGAAATGTTTCAGTATTAAAAATATCACAAAAATAAGTAATCATGATGGACATGTGAGTTATTTACAGAATAATCTCTCTATTAGATGCTTTCTCTAGAAGCTAATTCTGGGAATGACAAAAACACAGCAGGCTGTAATAAAGGACAAAAATAAATTCATTGTGATTAAACTGGCAATTTATGGAGGATGTGAACTAATGGATGTGCATGAGCACTGAACTGAACTGAAACGCAATCATAATGACAAATCAGAGAATTGCACACATGTTCCTTCTTGCCTAGTTGCTTCAATTCTAGAGTGAACAAATCCCTCAAATGAACTTGTCCAAAGTTGCAACAAAAGCACAACTGCTTTTCTACGGGTTGCTCTACAGCCAACGGGTGAAAAAACCAGTTTAATGAAACTGAAATCTGAATCCATTCCAATATTGATTTTATACACAAGCTTTGCAGCATACGAAAACAACACACACACACACACACACACACACATATATATATTTGCTCTATCTAGGCTATACCATGTTACATTTCATTACTGTACAAAAATAGAAAATACAACCACAATCTGCAGACTCCTGGCACTGCAAGGATTTCCTACACCATAGGTAGGTAATACTGCTGCATAATGACACATTCATAGCAGTACAGTCATTTGGATGATCATGTAATAGTGCACAAATAATTCCAGACAAGGACTGTATCAGAATGTATTAATTGAATCCTAGAGCCACAGGCCTTTCATATAGTCTCTGTACTTTATCCACAGTAGTAGTATTTGGGCCACGTTAAATGATCATGTATATACTGTGTGGGGAAGAAAAAAACATGACTGCTGTCTTGGATGACAGACTACAGCAGCAGCAAATAGTGTATGGCCTAATTACACTTCTGCTCCAAGGACGCTTTGCCTGGATGAAAAAAGAATAAAGGTCATTTAAATTCAGTGTTTTGCCATCAGGTATTATTTCAGACACATGGGTGCCTGAGTGTTCTTGGATTTCTGCCTGAGATGAGAGGGGAAATAATCTGAACTACAGTCTGTGCATAGACATTTTCTATGAGTGATTCACCAGCAATAGTTACACTTTTTTTTTTTTTTTTTTTTTTTTTTAACATTCCAACGAAATGTATAATATTA
>JAPSES010000219.1:3413449-3475632 GCA_029822895.1 Maxillicosta whitleyi | reverse complement strand
GAATTTTCACATGCACAATTGGAACTACAACATCAGAAATTATGTTATAATCCTGTCGTATACTTTCTAAAAATTGAGTAAGAGTGAGGCAATAAAAGCCTTTCTGCAGTTCTGTGAGCATCTATTCTGTTTTAGTCTTCATTGAGTTACACTGACAATGGGTGTTGTACAGTATATAGGTCAGCATATTTCACAAGATATGGTGTTGATACGTAATCCTTTTTTTTTTTTTTTTTTTTACTTCTCGCTACCATTTATGCTTTTACTCCATCTTCTGTCTCACACTAAAATCTCTTTTTGGAATAAATGTAATCTCAGGAATAACACTTAACATTAGCATTAAGAAGTGTATACAGATTAATAACAAAGCGGGCAAACTAACAATGAGCAGAATGCTAGAAAACTGCAGTTTTGTGATTATGTGTGAAGCCACGGCTGAGTTTGTTCCAGTTTCTCATACAGAGACCTACATGAAGAATTTGCCTCCTGGCTGTTGTAAATTGGTGACAGAAATATCACAACCAATTAAAAAGGGGGTTTCTTTCCAAGTTTATACTCATATACTGAGATTACTGCTAATCATTTCATACACTGTTGTCCATGGATTTGGAATAAAAGATCTTTTTTTTAACCTATTTTCATGAAATGATTGTGTCTAACAGGGACTCGAACAAAACAACTAAATTATTCCAAATTCATGTGCAATAGTTTAGTCATTAAACATGGTAATGATCACATCTGACACAACTTTATTCTTTACTAAGTGTGGATTGTTACGACCCCTGGGGTCCTCTTGGTGGTGCTGTGGTCGGATCACCCATTGTTTCCTGACACCTGATGGGGAATCAGGTAGGCCTGTGGTGCCCAGGAGTTCCTGTCTTTAAAAAGCAAAGACTATCTGATTAATTTTAGGATCAGTGTAATCTATTATTCCCAAAATATAGATCAGGGTTGTTAAATATGTGTCCTGTGGGTCAAAACTGGTGCACCAAAGGTTCCAATCTGGACATGTACAGCCCAACTGGATCTCAAATGAATCAGACCTGTAAAATAATAGTATTATAATCTATAGATAATGACAACTCCTTGTTATAGTGTGAAAAACATGATGAAAATGTTTACATTTACAAACAATCCTTTCACGGAAAATTTGAATAACCATGAAAAACTTGAAATGTGTTAAGAAAAATAAATGCAATTTCAACAATGGTATTGGTGTTATTACATGTTTTATGCCTTTGTAGATACACTACACTATGTATGTTGTAATGCAAAAAAAAAGAGTTGAGTTTCAGAAAAATGTGTGTTGTCATCTGACCTTTAGTAACACACCCTCAACCCATTTCGGTCTTAATGTGTTGATTAATTTAACATTTTAGTGACAACAGTTAATAGAACACAAGCAAGTTAATGTTATCTACTTTATAATGTAGGACAGGATGGAGCGTTCAGTTTACTACAGCTCCTGTTTACGTTCTGTGCTCGTAGACTCTCACATGCGTGCACCAACACATACTCTAGCACAGCAATGCATCTATTTACACATTAAATCGCATTTGACCCTGAAAATAACAACCCTAGACCTGAAGACAGAGTGATTATAACCCAGCCTACTTTGCGGATGTTTTGAAGGATCATGATGATCATGGCTTTTCACATAATCTCAAAACTGGAGTGAATTTTACTCTCTTTACACTTGCTTTCTCTATTTGTATACACTTCTTAATGCTATGTTAAAAGAAAGTAGGTGAAAAGGATTATAACATAGTTTCATTATAAATGAGAAGCTGAGCCAAAATATTGTTAAAATTGCACTTTTACTTTTTTTGCAATATCATAGGCTATGGACTTACTATTTACAGCAGTGGTTTCCAACCTTTCTTTGGCTTGTGAGTGACCCCATTTTCACATCATACATTTCTGGTACTTTTTTTTCTAGAATTAACTTGTTTTTGATCATGTAATACTTTGTTATACCGTGCTTGATATACTATACTATACTATACTATATAATACAACATTGAGGCTATATAATGTATATTATTATGGATGGAGGCAGAAAAGCCAGGCTCAGATTACTGCACAAAGTGAGAATTTTATTTTCCTTGGTCAGGATATGTACAGTCAATCCAGCTTGTATTTACAAGGCTGACAATTAATACTAAACAAACAATAACTAAACTATGAATTATGAAAGATCTGCAGCATTTGAAACTGACCACAGTGAACATTTGACAGATAAACAGTACCACAGTGCTTCAGTTTCAGCTTCACAGTTTGTCATGTCTTTTATGGATTGTGATTGTCTCTCTCGACTCACCATATATTCATTATTATTATTATTATTATTTAGGTTTTTATTTTTATCAATAATATTTGAATTCAAGGCGACCCCACGTGGTTCCTGGAAAACTGTGATTTACAGGTTATTATGTTACAATTTTACTGGTACTGTATGTGTCCCCTGAACTAAAATGAAATTGACACCCCTGATGTAAAAACTAAATAATGTATAATTGTTTATACAGTAACATTTGTTATAAGGACTGCATGTTGTAAACGGAATGCTTTGACAAGAAACAGAACTGGGGACTTTATTTTTTAAGCTGAGGATCACGTTCCCTTTATTATTTGTATGGATTAGTAATAAACAGAATATCAGATGCAGGGGATTCACAGTATCCTGATGTGGATCTGTCGGGAGCCAATGAGCGCCTTCACCACGCCTCTTTCCTCAGCCTCGGACAAATATTTGACGTGGCAAGAGGTCCGGATGTGACATAGCTGCACACCATCATCTCTCCTCCACCTTCTTCTGCTCATTTACCTTGAAACAGCTGTAGATACTGGTCAGGTAGGTGAGGAATCGGGAGACACGATGTGGCTGGTCATCTTGGCCGGGTTACTCCACTGCGCCTCGGCCTATGATGTGGATCTGAAGAAACTGGAAGGACTGGCAAAAGCCAAGGTGGAGGTAAAGTAACCCACCACGACCTTTCGAAACATCCGTGAAGTAGGCTGGGTTATATTCACTGTGTCTTCAGGTCTAGGGTTATTATTTTCGGGATCACATATGGTTTAATGTGTAAATAGATGCGTTGACGTGCTAGACTATGTGTTTGGCGCATGCGTGTGAGTCTATGAACGCAGAACGTAAACAGGAGCTGTAGTAAACTGAATGCTCCATCCTGTCCCACATTATAAAGTAGATGACATTAACTTCCATGTGTTCTATAAACTGTTGTCACTAACATTTGAAGTAAATCAACACGTTTAGACCGAAATGTGTTGAGGGTGTGTTACAAAAGGTCAGATAACTGCACACATTTTTCTGAAACTCAACTCTTCTTTTTTTTTCTTTCTTTATTTCTGTGGTTGAAACCATCCAGTTTTCCCTCCAGGGTGTCATACAATCACTGCCTCTCAACATCAGTAAAGAAAAGCATGTTATCTGTTACTATTGTTGTGTTAGTCACACCTGCTATTCAATAGCAGAGGCTCAGATTTCCACAAAAGTGGGCTAAGCATCCTTCCCAGTGGCTGAATCTATCCTCTGAACAAAAGATGCAATGTTGCACGGATACCAGACTGTCAGAGAAGTACCTATAACAGGACTCCTAATCTTAACAGTTCACTAGCTCTCCAGATGAACCTGGCCTTAATAAGTCACATTTCTGTATCTGAAACATGTCACTTGTGCGGTATTTGGCAAAGGTGATGTTTCCTGAAGTGATCTTGTGTCTTTTTTTTCCTACCCTTTTCTCTCCAGACTTGTGGAGGATGACAGTTGAACAAAATGGCAGAGGTAAGTTCCCTGTGTAATGTAACCTACAGGAACAAACAGACATGAACACATTGAGAGTGTCAGAGGCAGAGTGGAGCTTAATCCCTGCCTTAAAGTGAGCAGCTTTTTACATTTGACATCTACAGTTTCATTTAAGCCATGACAGATCTGTCACTTAAACCTGTGCTAAGTGAAAAACATTAATCCCTACATCTGTCTGCAGGTCAAAGCCTTTGTGGTGCAGGATATTCCTCTTTAGTATCCTTTGCTTTAAGTCCACTTTCTTAAACACGTATGTTTAATTCCATGAGCCTGTCGATCCTTAACCACCACTTTTTCAGCCATAACCTGGTGATGAAGCACATTCCTGGGGCTGATCCTGAGCTTGTCCTCCTGAATCACTACTATGAGGAGCTAGATGTAAGTTGATTTGTATTGTTTCTGATTTATTTAAGCTCCCGTATCTACATAATATCTTGATGGAAGGTGTGGTGGTTCGATTCCTGGCTCCTGTCCACATGTTACAGCATCTTTACTCAAGACACCCAATCCAAAGCTGTCCCTGGGAGCTGTGTCATTGGTGTGTGAACGTGTAGAATTACGTGTATGAATGGGTGCACATGAGACATTGTAAAGTACTTTGAGTTCAATGTCCAAAAATACTTTATAATTACAAGCCCATTTATCATCATTATTATTATTAATTATTAAATTAATCCAGTTGCATCAGTTTTTGTTTGTAGAAAAAAACTGTAATCACCCATCACAAACAGTACATGCACACAAACCTGTGCTCCAACTCTGCATACAATCATTTGACGCACAAATCCGGGATTCATCATTATTTTCTTAACCGAATTTGTTCTTACTCCGCGAACAATTCGAACTACCTCTGACCATGCGTATGCACAAATGAGGAAGGCTGAATGGACTTAGAAAATGCAAACGCATACCACCAAAACCACATTCATTAAAAAGAGATTTAATTAACGTTTTCTTTTTTAAATCATTAATTTACTAATATAATGGCCAAATGTATTCACCCATGAAATTGACACACTTTCACCCTCATCATTGTGACAATTAAAATATTCAACGATAACAACAGCCATAGTTTACAAAGGAATATATGAGAATGTATGTTTTGAAATGTAGGCCTAATAATTTTGGCTTTCATTAAATTTTTTTTGGCCATATAATGATCTCCCACTCCCAACAATTTCTGGTGCTCTCCTCATGTAACTGCTTCCTTCACAAACTAACTCCAGTCAAGCGGCTTCCTTATATGGTGAAATAAGGGCGTGGTAGTATGCCAGTCACAAATTGCGAGCACGTGCTTGTCAAAGTAGAATGATTCTGACTCACACACATATCCAAGGTGGTGAGAATAAAATTGGCCTGTACACAGGTGTCATGAATCCCACAATCATTTTGCATGCACAGTTATTTTGTACGCACAGTAAGAACATTTCTACGCACATATTAGTGAATGAGGCCCAATGTTCCTCTTGTATACCACTTTTTTTTTTTATTTCTACCACTAAGTGTTTTTTCAGTTCTACATTATTGCTCAAAGTATTTCACAATACATAATTTGACCTGTAACAAGAAAAGTACAGGCATGAACAATAACTTAATGACAGCTTTTGTCATAGTGAGTGCTTCAGTAAGAAATGAATTTATGCTGACATACAAAACACTTGTTCTAATACAATTTAATAATCAAGCACACCTTTTTCTAAACTCCACTATGTAAAGAATGAAGCTTATGCTGTAGTTCTTTTTTGTGCAGGATTAAAACACTGACATCATAAAACAATACATAACCAACATGTTACAACTAGTCTCCATTATGAAATGAATGTACAAACTAAATTATGGTATGAAATATTAAAGATATGAAGGAAAGACTTAACCTATTTCTAACTATATTCACTGATCAAACACTGATAACAGTTTGATAGCTTGTATTAATGAAAATATGTTGGGCATTTTAGTAGATTACATGTTTTTCCACTGTTCTATTTTATTGTACCTACCACAATTAAGTGTACAAATGTTAGAAAAAACAAACAAATGGACATACAGAATATGACATGCAGATAATTAGCTAACTACAAAATGAATGTTGGTGTTTTAGAATTGATTTCAAGATTTTACTGATAACTTCTAAAGCTTGAATGGGCTTGGACCCTAGCTACATAAAAGGTACGATAGTCAAATATGATCCACTATGCAGCCTTAGATCCTCAGGTGGGGGGTTGTGGGTTGTTCCAAAGTCGAGGTTTAAATTAAAAGGTGACCGCGCCTTTTCTATCAGGGCCCCTCGACAGTGGCACAGCCTGCCCAAAGAGATAGGGCTGTGGAATCAGCGACATCTTTTGAATCACTTCTTAAAGCACATTTTTATATACTTGCTTTTATGTGACATTGTCACCTCTGAATGTTGAATATTTAATTTTATTCCGTTTTACCTGTTTATTAATACATGATTTACAGGTTTTATATATCTCTTTTATTGTGTTGTTCCTGTTTTAGTATCTTTGTTTACATCTTGCATCCTGCTGTTGTGCCCTTTTTACTGACTTTGTCAACCCAGTTTTTACTTTATAAATATATGTAATTTTTTATTGTTAGTTATTGTGTGAAATCAGGATGGACTGATACAAAATTCTGACATTTAAAGTAACAAACTGACCAATGCTAATACAGATGTTATTTTCCTTTAGTATGTTATTGTTTCCAGGGAAACCAAGAATTCTTCAAGACAGTTTTTCTAATAATATCTTTGATTGAATACATTTGATCAAACAAATTCAAGTCAAAACTTTCAACATAAGACAACAGTAAATTATTGGCCACTGCTCGTCTGTGAAATGCTATCATTCCCAGTATCTGTCGAGGCTGAGACAATTACAATTGAACTCCAGTACACAAGTATTATGCATGCATGGGTCTGACAACCGCATTAACACTGGACTTTCACCTGGGTTTTTCCAGCAGCTGTGATGTGGCATTCGCTGCATTCACCAGCAGAACATCATAGTGAACAGATAGTGTTTGTAATGCTGGTTTTCAGACATCTGTAACCTGTGTTCTCTCTTCCCAGCGGATTGCTTTGTCTGACATGTCGCGTGCTGAGATCAATGAGCTGCTCGGAAAACTGGGCTTCTACAAGAAAGCTCAACATGACGATGAGGTGCCAGATGAGCATCGCTTCTCTCCTGCCAAAGACAGCCCATTTGAAGACCAGCCGGCATACAAGAGCTCTGTGTCCTCCCTCGCCTCGGAGAGTGGTTCCTCTGAACCCAATCCACAAGTCAAGCACACTGATCTATAACTACCCCAAGTCATCTTGCAGTGCGAATCTGTTCCACAACCAGCTGGTTATTAAAGACAGAAAGTCATGTCATTGCAGAATAGAGCCAGCAAATTATGGATTAAAGACCTTCAGAGGTCCACAGTCTGAATTTGCACAGAACACATTTCCCTCTGTTCATTTTTGCAACTTTTATTACCCAGCAGGCCGCTTTGTGAGAGCTTTTCCACTCAGCACGCTAAGACTGCAAGTGTGTGTTTGGTTTTGTTTTGAATCAGTCATGTTATCTGTCTTCAGGATCCTTGCCTCACTTGAACTCTCTTGCGTGTCTGATTGCTTCTCACCCACAGTGACACTAAATGAAGCTCCAGGTTGAAAACTGTCTGAATGGCCTGGGGCTGATGCTACATGTTCCAGTGGGTTGGACTGAAACACGCAAAGGCATTCAAGTGTAAAGGATGTGGTTGGAATAATAAAATATTGGAACTGAGTTAATCTCAGCCATGGTCTTTTCTCTGATCTGTTTCTTTTATATACAAATGTGATAAATCACTGACTATCCATGTGAAAGGGTTTCATGTACATTTCATGCTTGGGTATGGACCAGCCACTTCTGTAACGATGATCAATGAGTAGTTTGTGTAGACAATGTTTTTATGAGGTGATTCAGAGCAATAAAGCCCTACAAACATGTTCATTTCTCAACTTTGTTTAATCGTTAATTCACATTTAACTGTGGTGCACAGAAACATGAAATTTTGATGTGTTTAAGCTCTTATATACAGCACTTGCTGCTTACTAGAATAAATTCAACTCATTTGGCAGCAGTGAAATAATTTTCAAACAATATCTTTAAATCTACCAACAAAGGAATTAATAAGCTCTGACAGAGTCAAATTGTTGACATCTCAGTTGTACAAGAAAAAAAAAATACTTATAAATTTTCCTTAGTATCATGTCATAAATTTACAGCTTACAGTTGTGTTCAGTCACGGCTTGTTCAAATTTGTAGCTGAGAAAGCTCATGAAGCCCCTACATTGGTCAAAAAATGACCCCAATTGGTTTCAGAAAACACACTAGTAGCTTCAGCTTATTGACTTACATTAAACAAATCTTTAAAAAGCATAATGTACACACTAACAATAAAAAATAATATATTTAAAAAAAAAAAAAAACCTATTCAAGCATAAATAAAGACATCACTAAAAGAGCTGTGTGTGTTGTTTGGCAGGGTAACAGAGTGACATTGGATGGTGATACTATTATATCTGCGGTTAATCAGGCACAAAAAAAGATCAATCAACAAAACAAAGCAACTGTGTGATGCCACCTGAGTGACTACAGCACACTTCTTGTTTTCTACCTGAAAAATACACAAAAGACTGCAAGTATTTTAATGTTAGACTAACATCCCAATACAGTAACACGAGAGATAAAATGTCATGTTCTCAGTAGCACTGTACATGTTTGAAAGGTGAGATTATTCAGCTTTGTACTAAAAAGACACTGATATTGCATTCCTGTGAAATAAATAGTCACTTGTTAACTGACATTAGTCATCAATTAACATGAGAGTAATAACTTAGTAAAAATGCTTCAGTGTTTTGTAAAAAGTACCAGAAGAAAACCAAATACATAATGCAAAGGTGCATTAGGTGGCTTATTAAATTTTTCTTCTCTTCTTGTGGAATAAACAACAGCAAAGCTACATTAGTTAAAGTGTAGCCGAGAAAATGTGGAGATATGTAAAAAATAATAAAAGGAGAAAAAGTATTTTCTCTCTTAAAGTGTGTCTGAGTACAAACTAGTATAGAAACTAGTTAGTCTACAATTTAGTGTCATGTACAAAGCTAAGTTTGAGTACAAAAATTAGTTAAACTGGTACGTTCTTAAAATTTTAAAGCTTAAAAATACTTTCATAAACACTTTGGAAGCCTTTTGCCGGAGAATTGGGAAGTGAAATAGTGGATACACATCACCACTGCCAAAAAAAGATAATAAAGCAAACTGACACACACACAAAATCTCAATCTTGTCCATCAGAGATGTGCAACTCATTGCCCAGCCTATCAGAGTGGAGACAGTCACCAGGCGAAGACGAAGGTGGGGGCGGGGCTGAGTGCTCACTGAGCACAGGTTAGAGGTCAGCAGAACGACCCATGGACATCTCGTATCTGCGCAGGTGGTTGACCAGAGACTGTACATAGGTGAAGACGCATTTGGAGTCAGGTTTATTACCCATGATCATCATGTCCTCCACTTCCAGCAAAGGCATGCAGTTGGCGTAGGTCCTGAGGAGCAGGTATACAAGAGACAGACTGGATGAGACAGGGCAGGGTGTATGGGAGAGGGCGAGAGATGGAGCTGAGAGGAGGAAACTGTTCTTTACAGATCACCATGCCTTCATTCTGTTGCTTAGCGATGAATAGTCATATGTAGTCTTCCATTATATGCAATATCCTGAACATAAACTGAAAAAGTGGAATGAGAGTAGGTGGAAATAAAACATACACGTATAATACTAGCATTAGTGACCACATTTGGCCCTTCCTGTTAAGGTTACACTCTATTTATTCTTTCTTAATCCTTTCTCGACTCTGTTTTAAACAAACCAATGTGGACAGTTTTTAATGTACTTAACTAATGTGGCATATTCCAATAAACACTTTTAGACTCAAAGACAAAGTGTGAGTCATGCAGAGTGGCCACATGGTGGCATTGTCTCCTCATACTATAAACTGTTACAGACGCCCTATACAAACAAAGAGTAGAGTAACAGGAGCAGCGTGAGACTAAAACTCTGCATGAGAAAATAAATGTCAACAACATAAAAACTGCTTTTTATTTTTGGACTAGAGACATGGGTCACTGTGTACTTGACTATGATACTGTATCTTTAAAAGGCTTTACAAGCCAAATGTATAAACAACTGTAAATTCACACTTGATTAAAAAGTCAATGAACAACACTGCCTTTCCGTTCTCTGCTTTGTTTCTTAACCACTCTGTTTGGGACTTTGTGATACGGCAGTTCCTTTTAAAGTGTTGTGTTGCAGATGGACTTGGCCTTCTGCCTAGTCCATAGTCTGGTTATGCAGAAATGCACACAGAAACACGCACATACAGGCATACCATCTTTGGTTCATCAAACCTCAGCAGCTACAGATTAAGATTAAAGATGAAAAGACTAAAAACACGCAAGAACAAGTTCATTGGCCCCTAGAGTTTGATTAAAAAAAACAAAAAAAACCTAACAGCTTCTAAAAAAACATTAAGTTCTTCCATCCTTCCATACAAATTCTTGTTAATTATCATTTCTTTCAGAAGTGAAGTGAAGCTGATTCCTCTGGGTTTTCCCCTCTCTCACCATGGGCTCAGTTTTAGATGAATGCGACTCTAGGAGGAGTTTTTGGTTTTAACCAGGCCCTTCGTCACCAGACCCCTGTAGAACTCCTGCAGGTATGTGTACACACACTTCCAATCCGGCTCACGCATCTTCACCATGTCGTCCACATCCAACAGCTGAGGACAGTCCACTAGTTTCCTGTGCCCGCACCCAGCAGGGGAGGAGGGGGGAGACGGGGAAGATAGGGAAAAGAACATCCAAACAGAAGATGGAAAAGAGAAGAGGAAAAGAAATCCAGATAAGAAGGAACAGAACAGAGATGGCAGACAGTGTGGGGAAAGAGGAGGACGAAAAACAGATAAAGCAGTGAACAGCCAAATGAAGAGATTCAGGGTGAAAAAACAGAAGAAGAGAAAAAGGACACAAAAAGAAACAAAAACATTACATTCTCTGTGTCACAAATATATCCATGAGTTGACATGCTTCATGAACATCATGATACATACAGTATGTGGCAAACACACATACATACATACATACATAAGACAAAACAAAATGTCAAATGAGCGTCGGCTGAGGCTCATTCAAGCTTTTTGTTTGTTGTTGTTTTTTTCTGTGTGACAGACTTTTGACTGTCTAAATAAGAGTAAAAATTCACAGGAATCTAAGACACAATGAAAAAAACAACAAGGATTCTGCTAATAAGTAAAAATACATCCATATGGTGACTCTAAAAAACACACTGGTGCACAAAGTGGTGTGTGTGAGTGTAGGTGTTGGGATTCCACATAACAGCAAACTGCTGCAGGGATCGGAGGGGGGGGTGAGTGATGGTGCAACACAAAGGTGGAAAGATGGGGACTGTGGTTGAGTGACAGCCCGGTGTTGAGGATATAAATCATCAATACCAACGTCAGCATGGACGTTACTGTTACTAAGGGTGAGCACAAACACACAAAGGTGAGTGGGGGATTGTGTGATGCAGGAGGGATGAGGGAGAAAGGAGAGGAGACAGATTAGGAATAAAGAGAGGGGAAATTATCAGAGGCACAGCGTAGTGCTTGTCCATTTTTTCTTTTAACCTGCTGGTTGTTTGGGGTGGGTTTGCTCATGGGTCTCTGGTTTAGGGCAGTGATGAGACGGAGGATGTCACAGGAGTTACTCATAGTAGAGGACAGATGGAGAGTGGGGTTTTAGAGGAGGAGTAATTAGAGAGGCAGCAGTAATGGGGCTCACTCAGCCTTAACATGGCTGGAAAACACCTGGGAGAGACATGGAAAGTTAAAGCTTGGACATCACTCAGTGAGCCGTGTCACTTCCACGTGTTCTTGATCCATTGCATGTGGGATTTAGCTGAAAGTTTTATAGTAAGAAGTCGCTTGGAATGTTTTATTTTCATTGTGTGTTCACTACCATGAGTGGAAAAAAATGTGATGAGTTCAAACAAAAGTGAAACTTGCAGTAGATTCTTTCACCGGTTTCTCCGAATACTTTACACTGTACTTCACATTTTCTCTGCTTAACAAAATCAAAAGTTCACTGCAGTTTGTTTGACAGAAAACTCCTTTGCAGACAACACTTATCAACA
Source organism: Maxillicosta whitleyi (assembly GCA_029822895.1). Classification (NCBI taxonomy): domain Eukaryota; kingdom Metazoa; phylum Chordata; class Actinopteri; order Perciformes; family Neosebastidae; genus Maxillicosta; species Maxillicosta whitleyi. Next base: position 3,463,595 of record JAPSES010000219.1, on the reverse strand, counting down.
GTAGAACTGATGTGGTTAGTGCTCATTACCAGGGACAAACATATTTTGTGTGTGCACTTACTCTGCATTGCTGAAGGCCACCTCAAAGTTTTGCCTGCGGTTGCTTGGGCTGAGGGAGTTGTAGTCAAAGGCTTCTGGGAAGAAATGATGCACCAGAGCACAAAATGCCATGCCATTGCTCCAACTGGATGAGAAATTCTGAATATCCACATGCTGATAGAGAAAACAGAGAGATGAGATATGAACAAAGTGGTAAAACATGGAAACATTCCAACCACAGTTTGGTTTTGTGTGTTATCTTGTCTCGTGTAAGTGCTTCAGCTTCACGGCTGGGTTTACAAACAAAGACACAGTGAAGGTCGCTATGTCCGGTGAGCTCACCTCATAGGAGCGGGTCTTGGCACGACACCAGTCCAACAGCATTTGCTTGATGGAATTTGCGTTGGGTACACCAAAGCTGGTGGAACGCTGCACCTTGTTTACCTTGGCAACCGCTTGATTTCCAGGGCTAAAGAAAAGGTTGAGGTAAGTTTTATGTTAATATTTACATGCTTTCACCTGCTCCTTTTCTTTTTTTGGTAACGCCACCTCTGTATTTATTCTTACCCTCCTCCCTCCTTCTCAAACTTCTCTATCATGGCTTTGCGGGCCTGCATGGCAGAGGTCTTTGGCAGAGTCTGAGCCCTCATCAGTTCTTTACGCCTCTCGGCCTGTCTTCGCTCCACAGCGGCCAGCCCACCACTACGAGAGGACGCGTCATCTTCTCGATCAAACACACTGAGAACACAACATGCACAAGTTAATTTCTGAATCTGGACATATATCTACTTCAGTACTGCTGTTCCTACCGTGTTATTTCAACACACCTGCCCACTTTTTTGCCTGTGTTAGAGGAGGATGAAGAGGAGGTGGAGGAGGAGGAGTAGCTGTATGACTTTGACTGGACTGTTCCTCCTGCAATGCAAGTAAAGACACAAACAGAAGAATGAAATAATTACACCATAATAATGGCTACATTCATTACAATATGAAGATGAACTGTGATCAACAAGTGACTCACTGTCTGTTTTCTGCACATAACTGGTCTCGACAACAGTACTTCGTGTTGATCTGGTGCCATCATCTGAACACAGAAAGAATAGAATTCATATAATGTACAATGGCAGTGTCCTCATAAAACAATCATGGTTCTATTTACATTTATCACCACTATGTTTTTTTCCATTTAAAATGTGTGTGTCATTGTGTTGTTTAATGTCAGTTGACAGGTTGGCATAAATTGTAAAATACATGTTGAAGACAGGTTTAAAGAATGAAAATACAGAAAAGCAAATACAAACAGTTACCAGACTGGGCAAAGCGGTCTGTCTTGGTGACTTGGCTGAGGGTGGATCCATCTGCCGACTTTTCCACCTTCCTCATCACCACCTCTCCTGCACCGACTCCTGTGCGACCTTTCTGTGAACGTTCTTCTCTCTGCTGCCGCATCTCCTGCAGTCGGGTCTCGCGCTCCTTCTCTCTCTGGTCTGCATTGGAGGGGAGGAGAGGAAAAGAAAAGAGACAGCGAAAGGGGAGAAAAAGAAAGGATACAGAGAAAATGACGAGATGATGTCAGTGGAAAAAGGGGAGGAGAAGAAAAGACCCTAAACAGGCTGACAGCAACTCATCGGACTGCCATGAAGATGGATTAAAAGTGGGCTTCCAGATTTGAAGCAATACATTTCAGGATTCTTTCCACGGTACCGTTAAATTCCTCTGAACACACAAACACGCACAGGTGGGAGACTCACCACTGAGCCAGAGCTGTCAAACAATGTGCACCACACAAACATCACATATCAAAGACAGTAAACACGCCGCTCAACCCCTACGGAAAGATACTCAGAAATGTGTAGAATACTCATACCATAACACCTTCACTACCTTCACCTTTGACCGACATCTGTTGAAATATAGTACACTATTTTATTCTTTAAGATATTTAAGTATATATTCTGTGCTAAGATACAGTTTCATAACAGAAACATTGAGCCGATTCAAGCCACTAGAAGTCCAAGACTCTCCTACCACTGAGTGCACTGAACCTTGACAGATTTCTTTAACACAGACTCCGGCATTAGGAATCCAATTAGTAAGTACAACTGTCAGCTTAATGTAACCAGATGAAAACATATGGTGAATGCAAGACAAAATACTTTAAATGAGGGACATACTGAAACAGCACACCGAGGCAAGTGTAAAACACTCAAGTCACATTAAAAAAGAAAACCTGGGATCATGCATGTTAACAAAACTGCTGACATATCCTCCATCGCACACGTTACAAATCAGGAGATTTCACTTGGTGCTCTGGTGTGAAAATGACAGGATGGTGCAAAGACAAATGCAGGCAATCATCAGTTGTTAATGCACACTGCACACCAACCTGTCCTACCCATTTCCTCTTGAGTACATCCCAGCAAGGCTTCTGGATAGAAATAATGTAAAAAAAAATAATAATTGCGGGTTCATTTATAAATTAACTAGTATTGAAATTTGTAAATAACTTTAACTGGAAGTTTTTGGCCAGAAGTAAGAAACTGAAGTATCAGGAAATATGAGGCAAAACCATTAATGTAGAGAGACAAGTCAGAGTGAGTTATTTGTAATGTTACCTCTCTTTCTCTTGCGAAGATCTCTCATGGCTGCACGGATCATTTTCCTTTCTTCAAAGTCTTTTGACTCATCAAGCTGTTAAAAAGAAAAAAAAAAACACAAATGGAAACAATTAGAGGTCGGTTCACACGAAAAGCCTAAAACGCCATTGCTCTTTTTAGGTAAACAGTTCTAAAATAGCATTGTGCAAAACACAATAATGCTCCACTGGGAGGTTTCTGAATATAACATGGGATAAATTATTTTTAGTGCAAACCCAGATAGTGGTATTCATTCAATCAACCAGATTTATTACTTGGATTTGTAAGTACCATTTTGTCAAGCAACTCTTCATCTTCGATGGCAGCCAGCTGTTCAGCGGTCAGTTTTCCAGAGTGTTCGTCAGGTTTGGTAGAGCCGTTGGGGATGGCCGGGACGCTGCAGGGCACCTGGACAGACGGCCCAGCTGAAAACATCGGCTCAGAGGCGACAATGGGCTCCGTCTCCATCTGCACATGAACATATCACAAATGCACACAGACCATGAGCACACATCACATGCAATCACAGACATGCAACAGTATGCGGAGCGGCACAGACTAGACTGTAATGACGTTTGAGGTTTTGTCTATATATGTAGTAAAAAGAAAATTATGACCTTAGTTGGACATGTGCAGTGCCATTTGAGCTCCTGCCAGTGAAACACCTGACCTAAGACCAAGATGAGGGTTTACAAAAACAACAGCTCAAGGTCGCTACGACCAAAGGGTTTTAATTTAACATGTTGCAGCCATAATAGGCATGTTTGTTGGAGGTAGGTTGCAGAGCTCACATCTTTCTCTCCCTCTACAATCTCTTTCTGTAACAAGACTGCCCACTTGTTATCATTTCTTCCATCCACCCCTTCCACTTTGCAGCGATGCCAAGGAAAGTGACAGTAAGCACATGAGCGCACGAGTTACTCTGCCAACTTACTGTTAACGTAGTTGATGGAGTGTGACTGACACAGTGAGTGTCTTTAGAAATGATACTGAACTGCTGCACCAAGAGTTTATGTGACAGGAACACCATTGTGGCTATAAAATAGGAATAATGCATTAGCAGATATAAACTCAGAGGGAAGCCATCATTTCTGGTATAAACACCACAGATGGGCGTGAATGTGGCGGCAGAAAATAAGAAGGATGCTGAAGAGGAAGTGAAGCACTACTGAGCACAGCTATAATATCAGTGGATGTTAAGTTAACTCTGGCCACCTCCCAGCACATTCTGAGTGAGTCTAAATCCCAGAGAAAACACCTCTTAACACCTCATAACCTTTCCTATAAATGCGTATGACAGACTTTGGGCTCTCGCTGTAGCTTCAGTGCTTTTGTTGAAACCGATTCCAGGTCTAGATATAGCTCGGACAGCTGGCTCCGTTCCTGTCCACCGCAACCCAGGCCTCCTCTGTGAGAGTTTCAGCATGGCCAGGTCTCACCGTGGAGGGACAATGCCCAGTGCAGCCTGCAGTGGGTGATCATGGGTGGACACTGGTTTTCAGGCCTTCTGGACAGTGAGTTCTGATCCATGGGCGGGACTGAGAGGCACTTGACCGACAAGGAATGTTTTGGGACACAACAGAACCAAACAAGGCCTCTCAGTCAAGCAATGACAGAATGTGTGTGGGGTAAGAAAATCCCAGATAACCTTAGTCATGTTTAGAGGGTCAGTTAATATTTTAACCAAATATATCCTCCTGTAGTATTTTTGGTTAGTTCACGTCAGATTCATGTGTTTTTGGAAGACCAACATGGAGGCAAATTTCTTGTTATTTGTGCCAAACTACATATTAACAATGGTGCATACTGCTCTATTAAAGATCTCAATGCAAAGAATCCAATCATCACTATCAAATTTAATCTCTACATTTTTATTTTAATGACTTATTAGATGTCACATAACTTGTGTGAACCATTGCCTTAAATCAGTTTTAATATTCTCTTAAACAACAGACTTGGAAATGGAAAAATCTCCTATCAGTGCTAACATTTTACTGAGGTCCATCTCATAAGTGAAGATGTTGATGGGCAGACCCAACTGTTTTTTAGGATTAGACTAGATTACGAAATACAAATTGTTCAATAACTCAAGATAATGCTGCAAATACTCAATAACCTCAGGACGTCAGAACAAACACACTGACACACACTGTTTGTTACTGTCTGGAAGGCTCAGTATTTTTCAGTGACATAATACAAACAAGACTGAAAATGAAGGAGGACTGTTTATTAGTCATAAATTTCTGTAGCGACCTCTGAAATTAGAAAGTAATACCTTAAATCCTGTTGTGGCTCTTGAGCCAGACATGTAAACCCCTTTTAATACATGGCTACTTTCTGAAAAATGTCTAATGGTTGAATCTTATTCTTGCCAAAGTGAGCATTATGGATTTTACAGTAGCTATAGATCAGAGCTACAGTTGCTGTTAAAGAACAACCATTTTTTAGGCTGTCAGAATATCCACTTTCTCTCTTTCATACCACAGAGGAGGGCTGCCAGGTCACAATCAGAAACACATGGTGCTAAAGGACTGGAATACCTCCGTGACAGACTGCACTAAAGCCCACCACATAAACACAATCTGCTAGAAATGAATGACAGCTGAAATGGTAACACTTTGTTAAAAGTAAGTGAAAGCATAGTATGGGATTTGAGTGAATGGAAATTTAGGAGGAATATTAGGGTGGCAGTTACAGTATGTGACAAGAGCAGCATGTTGGCATGGTGCAAAGACAGTGAAGGCCAGCTGATCCACAGGTATCGGCAACAATGGAACAAAAAACATTCCAAAACGTCAGACAGCTTATCTGAATTAAAAGGGGTTAGGATAAGAAGCATTAATGCAACAGTACCGTGTAGTTGCATGAAATCTGTCCCATCAGAGACGGAGCAGAAAGAGATCGACGGGTAGCAAAGGTAGGGGGGTGAGGGACAGGTGATGGCGCCACAGTCTGAGCAGTTTTTGTCCCATTAGATACAGAGTCTGAGTCCTGGGGTTCACAAATTGGAATGTCCACTGTTGCACTAGGTAACGTGTCCTCTAGGACACTGGATGAAGGATCTGGGGAGGTGCAGGATGAGCTTTCCTGGGGGGCATTAGGCCCAGTGGTCTGAGTTTTGCAGGATGGAGAACTGGTTTCACATAGAGTTTCAGTACTGGGCAGTGCATGATGTGAGGGATCAGGGAGCCCCATTACCTGGCATAGAGCTTCCACTTGCCTCACAAGCCTCTCCTGCTGAATCCTCAGCCTCTGGTTTTCCTCCTGCAGCCTGGTCACAGCCTCAGCTAGAGGTGTCACCTGGGCCACTGCCTCCTCCAGCTGCCTGTCCACCTGCTTCCCAAAGGCCTGCAGGTCACTGTGGATCTCCCCCACAGCACAACGCAGCGTTAATTCAAACTTCCTCTCCCCAAAAGGCTCCTCTTCATCCTCCTGTGCAAGCAGATCACCTATCACCTCCTCCAGACCGGACTCCGCACATACACTATCTGGGCTGCTGAGCACCTCTGGAGCCTGGGAGGCTGGGAGGAAGTCCAGATTCACTCCAGGCATGTCCAGAGCAGTGGCACGAAATGTTACACAGAAAATGTGGTAGTTTTTAAGAGAATCAGAAGCTCCTTAAATTACAATCCAGTTCAATCTGAGTGTGGGCACAGTGAAATCAGAAGACTTTGGCCTTTGCCTTAGAGACGAGGTGTCCTCTGTGTCTGCCTATTTACAGAGACCTTCTAAAACAACAAACAGCCTTTATACCACCAGGAAATCTCCCCTCTTTAGCGGCCTACACACCGACAGCCAATCAGAATGCAAGGAATCCCGTTTCCCAGACAGGAGAAGCTCCTCCCCCCTTTTCCAGGTGCCACAGACTCATCTATTTATCTTTGGCCCAGTCATTATTCCACTGAGCCAATGAGTCCTGGGGCAATGGTGGAGGCCTGAGGGAGGGTGGGGGGGACAGTAGGGGCAACAATTTAGAAAACTCACCCCTCCTACTTTCAACTTTCCTTTTATTGAGCACTTGTCCTTCACACCTCCAATGGCAGGCAATGAAGGTTTAGAGGTTTAACCGGGCTTGAGCTGAGTTCAAAGAGTCACACATTAATGCTTCAGTGTGTTTTTAACAATATGTAACTGAATGGTGAGTCCATGACTGATTCAAGAAAAGAACTTCCATGAATGACACAGAGAAGATTGAGCCCCCAGTGCATGGAGGCCAAGATGACTCTGGGCAAAAGATCCTGGGAAAAACATCACAACCCTGCAAGGACTCTTTTAGGCTCTAAGCAGTGTAGGCTCAAATGCTGGCTTGGATGCTTCAAGTGCTTTTGGTGTTAAATTAATAGCTATCTGAGTGTGATGACAGAAGGCTTTATATGTCAAATGTTTATATAATGGGCTGTTATTAAAGGCTTACACATAATATATTGGAATATTCCAGGCTGTATTTACACCATAATATAAATGTTCATTGCCACACATTTCCTTTATAATGTGGTGTCAGTAAAATGGCTATTTTACTTTTCTACACAATGCATGAATTCTCAAAGATCTAAATAATCAGTACCAGTGTTTGGATGTTTGGATTATAAAGAACAGTATGATGAGTACAGACCTAAAAAAAGATTTACAGGTAAGTAAAGCAGCTCTAGCATCTACAGAAAGAAGAGTAATGTCATTGACAGCTGGGAGAAGAGGTGCAAAACCCAAGAAGGGCATAGCTTTAACCTTGCATGCATTAAAGTATTGAGCTACATAAATATAATGTGATTTCATGAGACAGGACAAAGATGAAATAATTCATAGACACTAGTTCTCTGCACATAAAACATAGCTGAGTTTCTGTTTAATTGTGGGGATTAAACTACATCCTCCTTTTATGTATGCCATTATTTAAGGGTATTGTGAGGCAAGATATCAACCTAAAGAAAAAAAAAACTATTAAGTGCTCTAGCTGACAATAAACTTTCACAAAAAACAGTTCGATATTGAAGCAACGACCTTTAAACAAAAATAAAAGAATCATTCAAGGACAGGTCCCACTCTCCTCATATTTGAGAGAAAAGATTAAAAAAAAAAGTTTAAAAAAAAATGCTGCATCCTTTCCTCTTGTTCATTTGTGTGTATGTATTTGGCTTTTATAACTGCCTCAAAAACTCTAAATTTGATGATTCTTATTTGTTGTACACTAATGGGTTCATAAAGTTCAACTGTTCAGTCTTTTCCCTCAGACCTTTTCTCCACAGCTTGAACCCTGGCTATAGCCTGTGACACATGTGCACTTGTTGTGTAATCGGCATGTGTCATGGATCAGCAGTATGTTAACAATGGGGTTCTTATCCCTCTGTGACAGTGGGACAATCTAACAGTGACTGCAGGCCTCTGTGTGCATGTGCATGTTCATGCAGCAGCACTTTAGCAGAGTGGACCAGGGCTCGACCATAATCTCTGTGACCACAGGAAAGAAATGACCTGACCTGTCATCACCATGGTTTGTAAAACAAAGGCATTATTTATGTTTGTGTTCAAGGCTGAGCACAGTGGTTGGCATGGATGGACAGACCGCGGAGATGAGCAGGGACAGCTGTGATCATTTGGACTGGGAGGCATCAATAACCAGCAGTCAACCTGACATGCACTCTCATCACTCTGCTAAAACACTACAACTATCTGGACCTCACCATTAATTACACCTTGTTTTTATAACAAATAACATGCAGTCCCATTGTCTTAACTGATGTTTGTCCTTCACCGTTTAATTCACCTCACCATTTATCTTTCTTGACTCTCCAAGCAATCCATTGCTAGACCTGAGTCTATTAGTTATAACATATTTTACTAGAATAAAAAAACCTACCTAACAAAATAGTCCGTGTTTTAAATGGTTTCGACCACCTAAGAGACATCCTGACCACCCAAACAGATCTGAGAGGAATAATGCTCTATAAAACTAATTTTATCCTACAAACTGTCTGTATCTGAACACTCTAGCGGAGATTAAATTACAAGTGAATTCGGTAAACACACTCCTTTGCTTCTCCTTAGGAGTTATCCTCTCCTCTCTCTCTCTCCCTCTCTCTCTCTCTCCTACTTCTGTTAAGCCAGTGAAAGTCAGAAAACAGGTGGTGTCAGGATCAGACTCCCTCATGGTTGATGGTAACCAGCACTGTGTGGTTTACAATCCCCTTAGCCAGGTCACTCTGCTCTGTGTGTGCATGGTCAAAGCTGTGTCTGAATGCTCTGCTAAAAGCAAAGGAAGATCAGCGCATGCTTACTGTCCTAGCATCATGGTTCATCAGTCGAGGCTCGAGTGATTTTGCAGTTGTGGGTATACGGTCCCGTAGAGCAGTGTTCAGATTAACATGAAAAATAATTAGAACTCCCACATTTAGTTTATAGGTTTCAAATTACTGATATCCTCACGTGTAAAATGTCTGTGTGTCTGCAGCAGACATTCAAAGAATAGCAGCCACATATTGAACATATAAATGTTGTTTTTGAAGATTGAGTAGGAACTGCTGAATTATCACTTGTAAAATAGTGAGAGAATGACAAAAAAATGTGTTCTGGTTGTTTTGTATTCTTTGCCTAATGTAAAGCACATCTACACACATGCTGACACACAAAAACATTACCTGCATGCTGCTCTTATTGTTGTAAAAGGGTTCAGTTTAATTAAATGTAAATCTCATCTCCTGCAGAATCTCTGGTCATCTTCCTGCAGACTCTCTTAAAAGAAAGTCTCCACTCTTGTTTCGTAATTTGTACCCGTTCCCGTGGATGTGTGTCTCAGTGAGGATCTAACTGATGGAGACAGTCTCATACAATACCTTAAATCCACCCTGCAGCCTCAAAAGAGCCTCCTCCAAGCCCTAATTAACCAGCTCCTTGATCCCATAACTAGATTACCACTGTACCCAACTAGGGGGGTGGGGGGTAAAAGATACAGCCAAAAGGAGTCAACAGGACATGACTTCTCCTCTCCTTAAATGCCCATCCCCCCCCCCCCCCTTCATTCATGAACATACTTCCTTTAATGGAGGACAGAGGAGTTACAGGAATGAGGTAAAAGGGAGAACGGCCTGTACTCTTAAGTCATTCTGACAGTCATCACTTTGGTCTGGTCAGTCTCAGCCAATCAAAGTAAGAAAAATAGAAGGCAAGTGTTGTATCTTAGTGTTAAGAAAAGACGTGATGAAGAACTTGTGTCGACATATGTTTTGAAGCAGTAATTGCTTCAGATGAAGACAGACAGGTGTGATTTAGGAAACATTTCCAAGATAAATCTCAGTGGGTATGGCCGACAGAGAAAACGAGGAATGCCCCGAGCACCTCCCTCTCGCTGTCTCTCTCTCTCTCTTTCACATACCCTACAAGGACAGATGTGACTGGCTACCCACTCTGTGTTTGATAAATACTGTTCTTCCCATCTCTCCCTCCTTTCCTCTCACTCTGTCTGTCTTTCACTGTCCCAGCTCACTTACTTTCTAGGCCTTTATTGGGGTTTGCTGTGACAGTGACTCCAGAAAAACATATCAGATGAGTCAGATGGAAACGAATTAAATAAAAACTAAATGTTTATGAGCTTCATTTTTACTTAACAAAGTTTTTCATAATTCTGCAACACATTGATGCAGTGATCATTGAGAAGCATGTTTAATGCATAAAGACCCAATGTTAATTTTGTGGCAGTTCCAAAATGAAATTTTCTCTCTATTTAAACTTTCTTAAGTGATTTATCACCAATTATATTTTTATCCTCCGTACTTTGTGTTTTTTAAGTGTACATCAGGTATTTTCCTATATTTAATTCACTGATCATGTAGATGTTCATTACAACCCAGATTAAAATTGAAGGTTATTATATATAAAAAAGTGAAAACTAAAGAAAAAAATGACTGTCAGCTAAGATAATATAACTGAGTGTAAAACCAAGCATCTCCATCCACTGTCATGTATCAAATTATATGGATTTTATTGGTGAATCACTGTTGGAGAAGATGACAGTGTTTCCACATTCACTACAGAGTCTAAATGGATCATATCTGATGACCACGAAAAGATGAGAAACTGTATTTTACACCAATTATTTACATGTACTAATGGGATTAGTGGATCAACAGGTATTGAACAGTTTAGATCACTACATGCTTTTGGTTGCCAGTGGCTGTTTGGATTTTTATGAGTTAAGGCAGTACCTTGATGGAGGATCCAGAGAAGTTGGTTGGGGGGATCTTGAATGGTGTTGCTCTGAGGCCAAGGGTCAAGTCTGATACAGAAAAGAAAAACAACATTGTGGGTTGTAATTACAGTTATCAGACATTAATGCAGAGCAAAGTGCAAATCCTATAAAGTGTACAGGTATGACCTGAAATGTGTGAATGTTTTGTTCAGCGTTGGTGATGACCATTAGTCAATTACATAAGCTTCCATTCTGTCATAAACAATATGGGGTCACGTCTAATGAGAGACAAGTGAGAAAATGTAGATGACGCCACCTGTAACATAAACAACACTCTTCATCTGCTTCCAAGAGTGTTCACACGTGTTTCCTTTTGACCTCTTCTCATACACAAATCACCCACACCACTTTGCTCAGCTCTCACACAGGTCTATAAAATACTGGATTGATGCTCACCAGTGCAGTACAGTGTACATTTAAAAGTCATGGTAGGTAATATTGATTGAAACAGGAGACTTGATCACAGCCTCAGTTGGAAGGGGTTCCCAAATAAGGAGCCAAAAACCCTTAAAACAAACTGAAGAGAAACTGTGTGACCTTTGTGAAGGAGCTCAGCAGGGCTGCCTGAAAGTGTCCTGAGAAGGGGGGGTGGTGTAAGAGGTGAAGAGGGTGTAATTGCACAGGTTCAGCACCAGTCTTAAGTAAACTGTTTGGGTTGGAGGTCCCTGTTGCTGGAAACAGCTGAAACCTAAGACATCTTGTTTGGACAGCGCGTAGCAGCAGCTGTAGCAGCTTTGCTTCATAAATGGATGGAGAATTCATGCTACTCATGTTTGTGTTACATACTCTTAATGAATCCATGCTGGGAATGCTTGTACTCTGTATATCAACTGAGGAAGTGCATCACTGTACAGGAACATTTTGTTTTTGAAAAACTAGCATTTCAACAGCACATATTCTGTGAGTGCAGAAACATCCATAAACATTTTTTCATGATTGACACATACTCACTTAAATGTGTTGGTAGTATTTCCATTCCTTTGTTTTTACTATAATAAACAAAAAGCTTATTGCCTCCTATTTTCATTATTATTATTTTGGACATGAAACAATGACTTTGCCTGCTGTACAATGACTTTATATTCAATTCTGCACAACTGACTGATTCCTGTTCATATTACTTTAAAAGCATTGAGCCTAGACCATTTAAAAGGCTGCACCTTGCAAATTTCTTACTTTAGAGTATTTATTGACACACCACAAGGTCAGCAGTGACCTGTGAAGCAGATTCTAAGGTCACATCGGGGAAACCAGACATTTGCTGAACATTTTTATCTAAAATGTGATAATGGATGAATAACATAATTATATTTGTGTTTATTTTAAGACAATGATATGTACAGCATGTAACAAATAAAACATTGTACTCGTTGTGTGATGCTATAGAGTAACAGTATTACTATTCAGTCAGGCCTGAGACAGCCAGTTGTTTCCTTTGTCCTGATCCACTCTGCTGGTGACCACTGACCTCTCCCCCTCCACTCTGCAGTAACATGCCCACTCTATAACAAATACTCTTCAGAGCAAACATGCCATTTCATATTCAGCCCTAACATTTATCCCCACTCGTGCATGTGCATTACTTTGTGTACCCTATCCTCACAAAACCCCTTGTCATCATCCCACATGTGACCGTTTGCTTGGTGCCCGTCTCTTCCCACAGCGACTGGGATTCCTTCGTGATCTGAGAGTTGATATTAAAATGGAAAGACATACAGTGGCTAAATTAAGATTCATACTGTCCAAACACAATGGGCAGCAGCTTTGCATGCAATACAAGTCCTTTGGAAGTCAGCGTAAAGAAGTTTGATCAACAAAATAAAGTGTAAGTTGAAGTTAAAGGGTAAAGGAATACAGTAGGTCTTTAAAGTTGGCTTGTAAATAATATAATAGTTTTGTGTGGGTTGAGTAAAGATGGAACTAGATGACTGTTGTTCCTACCTGCTCTCTGTCCCATATTAGTGGTGAGGCGTGGCGTCATGGTGGTGATGGGTACGATGTTGCCTCTGGTTGATGATGTTGAGGATGTGGTGGTACGCCCATCCTTGATCTCGATAGTGAGGAAAGTCTTCATGTCCGGGTCTGCCTCTCCCTGGGTGACCTGCTGTCCAACTTCTCTCCCTGGGGTCCTGTCTTCCTTTGAGTTACTCAAGGCGTGCACATCCTTTTCAGCTGGATGTCTTGTCCCACCCAGGGAGTTCTGGGATTGGCCAACTGAATACAGAGGTTTGCTGGTCACACCCCTTGGCTGATGTGTGGCCTGACTCTGGGATGTGTTTCCTGTGCTGGAGGAGGCAGCAGAGGTGTGAGATGTGGAGTCCACACGTGGCCTTGCTGGCTTGTCTCCAGATGTGCTGATGGATGCTGCTGTGTGTGTAAACAGCTCAGCAGCTCTGGACAGATTTGTCTGGCCTCTGATGTTGGAAGAGGTCCCGTTTCTCAGAGGATCATTCTTCAAAGCTGGGACATTTTGATTCTGACTGGTCTCTGTGAACTTACGCATCCGGTCACGTACCGAGTTGGTACGATTGAACTGCTCCAAAATAGCATCTTTTCTTACAGGTGCTGTAAAGGCAAAATGTAAAAAAAGAGTATAAAAATACTGAAAAAGCAAAAGAGACAGAGTCCTTCCACTATTCAGGCTGAATTTAGCTCATTTACAGTACCGTCTCCTCCTCCACGTCTAAAACCCTCTACAAATCCCATTCCTCTTCTCCTCCTCGCTTTAGGTTTGTTCCAGCCCCCTTCTTTCACTTAACCTAACCTCCCCCGTTTCATCATCCTTCAGTTACTATTTTTTGGACTTTTCAGGACATGTTTCTTCCCTTCATGGACTTTTTTTTTAACTTTCTTTGAAGCTTAATGCTGTCAGATAATGTGTACAAAGCTCATGCTTTGGCACAGATGCTCAAAATGGAAAAAAAACATTAGTGATTAAAGCCGAACACTCTCAAGTCCTCCCGACAAAGAAAAAAGATGTGCTACTCAGTAAGGAAATCACAGTTTATAGAATAGTAGCCTGAATGGAGTGCATCAATGAAGAGGACACTGAAAATCTCCCTATGAGTAGGGAGATTACAGCTGCAAGTTTTCATCATTATTAGATGTGTTGGACAACAGTAAATGTAAAACTGGAAATCCCTCTTTGAGAATGAAAACCAGAATATCAAACATCATTGCACAAGGGTTCAAAACAAAAACAGCAACATACTTGAGAAGCTGAATTTAGCCCCAATAAGTGTCTTAAATAATAGGCTACTTGCACTGATCAGTGATTAATAGCTTATATGGATCAAAAAGCCTTGTGCAAAGTCATTCCTATACAAATGTTGTTAAAATATTATGTGTTATTACTGATTACTTTAACAGATTCTTTTATAGTGTTGTTGTGAAAAGCAAATAGTCATATTTCATCATCTTATGTCAGGTTCAATATGATTACATTGATTTCTTACCAGGATCCTTTGTTTTGCCATAGGTGAGGGTCAGACCATTGTTTCCCATCATCTAAAAAAAAAAAAAATCATCTTCAGCTTCAGTAAAAGTAGCAAATGTTAAACATTGAAATGCTCTGAATTAAAAACCCCACAGCTGCCATATTGAACACAACTATGCACATTCACAAGGGCCTATAATCAGCATTGAAGGCCGCGGCAACAGCTACACACAGACCTACACAAACCTAAATACAGAACCGGCTGATGGTGTTTTCATTATGTAACATTTGTGTTTGGACTGAAGCAGCGGGCCTCTGTTCTTTTTTTGGCAGCAGGACCATGATGGGCCCCAGAGTGTTTACATTACTCTCAGGAGACTGAGCATCAGCGTATATAGCAGGGAACAATAAAAGAAGTCCCAGGCCAGCCTTGGGTAAACACATTTAGTGGAATGACACAATGGCGTCATGGTGACCTAAGGCTCCTGAGATGGGAACTATTGGCTAACAGTTAACAGTCAATGCAGAGACAGTGTCCTCTCTGTACTGTGGGGTGAGGAGAGACAGAAGCTCTGGCCCGTTACACTGTGTAACCCACTGTGACAGCAGGTGAGGCTGACACTCTGCTGAGGTGAAGCAGACACACTCAGGTGCACGCTTTGTTTGTGTAGCTGAGTAACAGAAGTCAAACATGAGCTGAGCATCGTCATGTTTACAGATACCAATGTGACCTGGTGTCACTGAAGAATGGACTGTTGGGGGTTTCTTGTCACAGTTAATGAGATGGAAAGAAAGGAATCGAGGGCTGTTATACTCTAGGTGGAAGCTGTGAAGAAGCTCAACACTCCACTCTAGTGGTGCAGTTAAAATAAGTACAAAAGTCTACT
Source organism: Maxillicosta whitleyi (assembly GCA_029822895.1). Taxonomy (NCBI): domain Eukaryota; kingdom Metazoa; phylum Chordata; class Actinopteri; order Perciformes; family Neosebastidae; genus Maxillicosta; species Maxillicosta whitleyi. The sequence continues at coordinate 3,448,358 of JAPSES010000219.1, read as the reverse complement.
GTAGCTTTCCAGCTGGTTCTCAGTGATTACACATCTAAAATGCCTCCATCATTATTACCTTTGTAGTTTGAAGAGCAGACAGGGAAAGAAAAAAAATGAAAAACTAACTGTTAGTGCCGTGGGTCAATTCAATTAATAAGAACTGCAGATGGTTAAGAAATTTAACAGGTGCTTAACTTGGTAAAGATCTGGTTAAGGTCATTGTTTATGATCACAAAATTCTTATGAAATCATCAGGGATCCCTCATGTCTCACATTGAACTATTTCATTTGCTTGGCATCACCACATCTGTTTGTTGTTCTTTTAATTTGTCTAAGTTTTACAAACCCAACAGAAAAGCCAACTACTCTACCTTTTGGTTCAGGAAGTCAGTTTTCGCTTTGGTGCTTCCATTCAAGAGGCCATTTTTAGGATCTTCGCGAGACAGCGCGCCCCCATCAGGCTGGTCCTGGTTGGTGAAGTCCTGAGTGGACTGAGCTGGGACACTGTCTGGAGCTTGGCTTCTGCTCTCGGTTTCTGAATCTGTGCTGTAAGCGGACCCACTGGTGGCTGCCTCTGGGCCTCTGTCCTCAGACGACATACTCGCACTCTGATCAGATGCTACCGAGTCAGTCCGTTTCCTTGACGACATATCTATGCTGTCTGACATCCCAGAACCCAAACGGGGTCTGGGACCAGCACCTGAATCAGAGAGATCCGAGTCCCCTCTCTTTCTGGCATTGGACAAGGAGCTGACGCTTCGCTCTGATGCTCCAGAGCCCAGACGGCTGCGCTGGGATGAACCCTGACTCCTGTCTGAGGCTCCAGAGTCCAGTCTGGCTCTGAAGCTGGAGCCCAGACTCTTCTCTGAGGACACGGAATCCATATTGGACCTGGAATGCTCCGAGGTGACACTGTGGTCAGAGGCTGTGGAACCAGACCTCTGACGCTGGGACAGGACCAAATCGGGCTCAGGGGCCACAGCTTCTCTCTCAGGCTGGATCAGTAAAGGCCTGGATGCATCATCCTTCACCAGGTGATCTAGAACCAACACCATGCCTGAGTTGGAACCTGCAACATAAAATAACAGTTAGATCAGCAGTGCAGTTGTTTGACAACATGATAATCAGACTAGATTCTAATAGTTTTCTCCTTAAACTTCTTTGCTATTTTTTCAGTAATACAAAATGTTCTGAGGGCTCAGAAATGTGTGTGATGAATATGTTCTTTAGTCTTAAGCCTTTGACATTTTTTTTGTTAACCAAACACATAAAACATGCTTGTGCAAACAGATCTGGATTACCACCAATGCAGAGCAGCACGAAACAGCCTGCTTTTCCAGTATCTATACACACATTCAGCACATAATGACATTGAAGAAAACAGACATGCACATTCTTCTTGACAATATGTGACAAAGGCTGTAATAAAGAAATGTTACTTATCATATAATATGATTAGTAATATAATATTATTCTTCATAGACAATTGCTGGAACAGGACACATGAATAACAGCTGTGCAACTACTGCTCTCTGATATGAACTCCAAATGTACCTGGACATAAATAGCCTAAAATAATATACTCCTATTGATTCAGCCATAGACAAAAAAGGTGTTGTTACAAATACAATATAAGAGTAAAAGACACAGTACGTGGTGAAGTAAGAGGTTGAAATGATGGAAATTAAACACTTCCGCAGCCTTTGGGCCCCTGGAGAGGCCAGGCTACAAAATATCAGGGATCACAGAGGAGGCACATGGAGACATGAGGGGATGTCGGCATTTCCTCCAGACTGGTTCAGTTCCTGACCGAGATTTGTAAGATTGTGTCAGTGAATGTGCGTGAAGATGAAGGAGGGGTCCCAGCTGAGGAGAGGGAGCATGTGGCACAGCCATAGGTGGTAACCCACTGCAATAAGTCCAGGAGGAAGTGGGGGTGAAACAGGGACCTCTCCTCTGTCTTAGATCCTTCACTGCTTTTTCTCTCCTCAGGAAAGCACACTCTAAACATCACAGCGGACCTCACATCCTCCCCATGTGATAGTCTGTACTTTTAACACCTCGTGGCACTTGTAGTAATTGAATATCCAAGGTAGTCTGTGTACCACAGATAAAGAAAACAGCGAACGTTTATCATGTTCTCTCATTACCTGTGCTTGCACCAACTCTGCAACCAAATGGGGTTCACCAAGTATGCATGTCTGTAATTTACAAACCAAATCAAACAGAGATTCCAGCCTGACTGGAGGCAGCCACAGAAATTGCTTTCAACATTCAACACAACTGGATCAAGAGTGAAAAACCACAGCTTCATTTAAAGCAGCTGATCTTTGTTTCTCATTGCTGCATAACACAAAAACAACATGATGCTCACAACATTATGTAGAATCTATTTTGTGGTGTGCTGTTGATTAAACAGGCCAGATGATTATATAATACAGTCTGAACAGAAAACGTGATACACAAACGGGACAGTAAATGGGTGCAATTCTCCAATGTGACACTTTGAATGAGCTACTGGATGGCAGAGCTTATATCTAATGAAGCACTCAACCCAAACTCAATTACTGCTCAACTGTAAAGAGAGCCAAAACACAAGGCTTCTTCTGGACTTGCATTATTGTCCATGATTATGCCATTGAGAACCTGTCATGTCCATTGTGTGGCGATTTCTGGGAAAATCCCTACTACTTCTGGATAATGAGAGGCCTGGTATTTTATTCTAAAATAGCTACAAAAGCAGCTTGCACTTGTGCACTCTGTTGACAGTGAATATATAGAGAACAAACAAAGGACAGCCAAGGGTTTTTGCACCAAAGCAGTGACCCAAGAACGCTCCTGTTTGTCAGTGCTATGATGGGGTCAACACATGGGTTTGTATTACCTGCTGTTCAATGCTCAATGTGTTGGTTTAACAAAGATAACAGAAACACACACTATATTTAATTCATTCTGTCCAAAGCGCATTATAGGGCACATCTAGATGTATCCACCTCATCCCTGAGACACCGTTGCTCCACTATTATTATTATTACTACAGGACAATATTCTGAATGCTACAGGTGGCATATAAACAGTATTTTTGTTTGGATATTCTGAATTTGGCCTTTTTCCATTTTCTGACTAAGACGTGTTGCATATGCTGATATTATTCTAGGTTTATGAGGATTTTCAGGCATTCATTTGAGAAATGTTTATGTACGTAATGTTTTGCAACAGTTTATGGTCAGCTGGAGTAAAGACAGAGGTCCTTCCTGGTACATGTAGATGGTTCAAAGAAAAGTCAACATTACTGTGCAGATGGACAAACACATCTACTCTTAAACACTATTACAGAAGATACAAATAGTTTTTTGGATGCAAGTATATAATAAAAAGCCAGCTGTTTTTCAGAAGGTCCTTTACACAGTGGAAAATCTGTCACTAGTGGAAAACAAATTACTTTTTTTCTGTTAATTAGGTGTAGATGACTTCATGTGAGCAAGCGTATTAGTGGAATATTCATTTGTTTGCCATGTAAACAAAGACAACACTTTTAGTGCATGTGAACATAATGTTTAAAACACCTTAGCTTTTAAGGTGTGGATGCAAAATAATTATATAGTATGCTCTAAAAACATTAAAACAACTGTTTGATGTCAACAATTTGGAAAAACCCTTGTTATCAGTGACACCAGTGGCCAATAAATAACTGTATTCTGTGTTTTGGATCAGTGTCCACATGTGGATTTGTGCTGGGAGCTGGTTATTCACTAATGATAGTAGCTAATGCTATGTCCATGTTGAATGCTGTCGCTGCTGTAGAGGAACAAATGAGACAGAGGTATTTCAAGAAAAGGAGGAAGGATGTCAGATCTTTGGGTTTTCCTGGATATCTGACCCTTGACCTCTACATAAAATTCAGTCTACACACTTTTATTATGGATGTAGGTAACCAAGAAGGTCAGGGAAGGATGAATATTTTAAGGTGTATTATAATACTTTCAACCATTGGAAATAAAAAAGAATTTTCTTCATTATTGTCACACACTGAATCATCTTCCCATTTATACAAGTTACATAACAAATCATTTACTCTCTCATGAATCTCCTTTTTTTGTTGGAAGAGTTCACAAAAATGTACAATGCTACTGGTACAAACCCTGTTACACAGGGAGCACTGACTTCAATAAATGTAGACCGGGGTCTTGTGTGGATGACATAAAATATGGGTGGAGACTTCATAACATAAAAGCTAATGTGTTTGGTTCTGTGTGGCTTTGTGTGAAATCTAGATCAGTGTTAAAACTAAACTGAAACAAGACTTTCTTATAGTGCCGCCACGTCCAGAGCACATTCCACTGCAAGTCTGTGCTAACATTTAATTTCCTAAATCACAGTGTTTTTAGTTACAGTTTGCCCCAGAATGCAGTTTGACTGGACACAGTCACTGAGTTAAAGTTTGCAAATATAAGCCTTTTTTGTCCGAGAGGAAGCTATGGATTTGTGCTATGTTCAAAGACCTGTCCAGGTTATTCTATTATTTTCTGCTACTTTCACTCAGACAGCCACCCATTCAGGCTCACCCTGCCCACACCATCGTTCTTCAACCATAAACAGCCTGTGTCTTTGTTCCTCAGTGTCCACTCCTTTGCTTGGTGGTCTTTTTTTGTTGACCCTATCCTAACCCTGGCTTAAATTGTAAGGTAGGGATAAAACAGGAACAGTAGGGAGTTTCTGTGCCACATCAAGGCGGTCTTGGTTCTGTTCTGGTATCAGCTTTATTTAGCGGAGGTGTGGCTTCTGGGTTTCCCTCTGCTATTTCCCATAATCCAACACCAACACTAGGTCCATGAGAAGGACACACAGAACCAAGTCCAGGGTTGGCCAGGCCACACAGAATGACAGTCTTACAACTGTCAAGTCAGCTTAAAAAATCCACAAATGATGCAAGTTTTGGTGAATTTGGTGTGTTAAATTATGGGGATTATCCAGTTGTTCCTGCTTAAATAGAACAGTCATTTGCTGGTTTGTACAATTTATGACTTATGTACTATTTTCTTTTTGCAACAACATTTTACTGCAAGTTTAACAGAAGAAAGAGACCAGAATCAATTTTCTTATTCAGAAACCTCAATTAAAAAAAAAAAAAAAAGGTCACTACACTAATACTTAAAGCATTACAATGTATTTGTTTGTCACTTTATAAGCTGTTGAGTGTTAGTTTTGAAAAAGTGACTCCAAAGCTTCAGTCATTCAAGTGAATGAAACACATTCATGGCCTCCTGAAAGCTCACATTCATACTGATTTATTAATGGTTGAGCTAACAGAGTGGTTAATGAAATTACTTGACACTTAATAAGCCAAAGTCATTAAACCTAAAGCTGTGAGTGACTAAAAACAGTTAATAAAGTTTGATGAAAAACCTTAAAGAGCCTGAACTACTGTGACCTTCTGACTGCCACCTTAGTAGAATGGCTCCTTTGATTGAGTATTTTAACAGGCACTGCAGGAAATTGCATGAAGAAGGTTGCATGCAGTCACAGGTACATGCAACAGAGGTGGTCAGTGTTGGACTGAAGCCGTTGGCACCTAACAGGCTTGACATTTTGGTGAGTGTTTACAGTGTACACAAGTATTTGGATCTCAACGGTCTAAAAGTGAGGCGCAAATAGCTCTGATTTCATGATGAAGGTGGAAAAGTTGCTGTAACTGTGCAGATGAAGCAACAGGCAGCTCGTGTGAAGGCTGGTGTCGAGTGTTTCTCACCTATTTTCTGCAGCTCTCGTCCTTGTTGCGTCTGCTGGCTGTGCAATTCACGGATCTGAGATGTGATACACTCTCGTTCAATGAGGCTGTCCCGCTCCGTCTCCTGTTAAAAAAAGAAACAAAACAAACACACATCCTTAGGGTATTTCCACAGAGCTCAAACTACCCTTTTAAGTTCACAGATCACAACATGTTAGTGCTCCTTTCTTGTGACAGTGTGTCTTAAATGCCAACCCATCCCACCAATCAAAAGTAGTGAAAACATCTACACCCCTACTGTTTTGTGTTTGAGGTCAGCTGGTGATCAAAACAGCCTTTTCTAAGAGGTCAAGGTCAAACGCTCCTCAGACACTTGGCCAACATGTTATGCCAGCTGGAAAAGTAAAAAGACTGTTTTACTTTCCATTGTACGGACCCAAGAGAGTAACAAAACAATATGGGTGTTGACAGATCACATATACCCATTTCAGGAAAAAGTCAAAGGCTATTTTAGAGGGAATATCCATGTCGTTAATAGAAATCTTTTAAGAGATCTCATCCAGAATTTTGACACGTGGGATAATATTTAAAAGGGATGTTATCTGATGAAACTATACATCAGCCAAGAGACATACACAGATAAAACTAGGAGACATAGAGGTGACATGAAGTCCAGAGCTTGTTCATAGAATATACGATAAGTTAAATTTATCGCCCACTTTTGGAATAACAGATATGATTCAAGAGGGGAATGCTTGAAATTACTCTGTCTACTCTTACTTTAATCGACTGTTTTCTGGCTACAGGAATCTAAGAGATAACACGGTCTAAAGCAAAGCAAATGTTCTATAAGAATACATACAATACATTAAAAGGTCACATTTGAGAAAGAAAAGTCTCCAAGAGAATAATTCAATTTTGCAATTGAGGTACGATTCACACCTTTCAGAAAACACAATTTAATGAATTCAATATGTAGACATGACTTCATGTCGTTAAATATTTATATAAATATAAGTATTTTAGGTAATTTCTTCAGTATAATGTGTAAGATGCAGCAAGACAGTTAGGATTTGCAAAAATGAGCAGCTCCCTATACATTTTCCTGCACATATTGTTTAATATTTTATTCATTGTTTGTTTTTTGTAGTTGAGACTGTGCTGAGGGGGATTTCTATGTCCTGTCCTGTAAAACTTTCAGTACATTTCAATAAATATATTGAGTGCATGGTTAAATCTCTGCTTCGAGGTGCACTTCTTCATTTAGACTAAATCAACACAGCTCTCTAGTCCTAACCTGCACTCTTAAAATAAAGTGACAGCTCAGATGCGGAGGGGAAGCAGCAGCAGAATTTTGGCATATGGTGAGGAAACTGGGGAGGTGTGGAGGGGAGGGGAGGATGATGGGGTACAGACGTGATGCCGGCACTACTGTGGGCCCTCCAGTGCCTGACCTTGAACTCATCCACAGGAGAATCAGCTGCACAAATAACACTCCTCAAAGCACGTGTGCACATTCTCCTTAAATCACTCTCCCAGATATTCTTAATCCACAACACTCCAAGGACTTATAAACCCTTCTATTAAAAAGGGCAAAAATTTGCTTGCGTGGACCTTCAGGTGGTGTGCGTCATTCTTTAGCTCACATGAAAAGTTGAATGTTGGTGTGTGCATAATCTCCTAAAAGGTGTTTTACAAGAGACATCTGGGTTAAGGAAGCACAAAAAAAATGGGTGCGTCCTAAAAATACACAGGACGGGACCTTACTGAAAATACAAGTATAGATCTAGGGTGTACCATTATATGTACAAGCTTCTGAAAACACATTCACAATCTTTCAAGCAAGAAATGAAAGCACGCACACCCAACTACACAATCACACGCCACAATCAGTTTTCCAAGTGTAAACAATGTTATCGTAAACATGAGGTTGGCACAGCTGTCAGCAGTAGCAGTGTGAAACTCTTAGAAATTGTATCCTTGTGTCTTAAAAGGCTTTTAATCAGTCCAGCGTGTGACGAGAGCTGACAGTTAGCAGCTACGAGTTAATGGGGTGACCAAACACGAAGTCTGCTTGAATTTAAAGCTAAGTGCGAGGCAGAGGTAAGAAAGACTTTCTGCTCTGTTGACTGTGACCTTCCCCTCCCTTCCCACCTTGAGCAGATTACAGAGCAGAAAAAATATAATCAGACACTGTTGCAGCTGAAAGCAGTGCAAACAGGAAAGGTGAATCTGTGAAGTCAGACTCAAAAACAACAAAAGATTAAAGATGTTCATAGAGATTAACTAAGTGATGCACACAATCATTTGTATTTCTGAAAAAGAAAAAAATCCTGACACGCTAGGTCATCCAGTGTCACTTCTTCCATTTTCTTCCACTTTTTCCATATAATCCTTTTCTTCGTGGCAGCAGCAGATTTTGTGTCTTCTAAGCTCTTTTTTTCATTTTCCAAATCAGTGGTGACAGACTGGGACAGCACAATGGAAATCTGCTATTCAGTGCAATGCTCCTTTAAAGGGTCATTACAGTATCTAATGAGCTTGGAGGACACCGACAAATAGAAAACAATCTTTTTCCACATCACAAAAGGTTGAAGGCACCAAAAGTGTAGTAATGCGAGAGGTCACGCACAAACACCACTCTTCTCTGAACGGAATTACTCAATCAAAGAGTCACAGGGGGAGATAATTGTGTTTGAGCCATAAACACAATTAGAGACAACAAGTCTTTCCTCACCCTCTACTCCTCCTGCCTCCACCAACAGTCAGACAGACAGCCATCATTTCACAGCTCCCACTAAACCACAGGGAACATATTTCTCACAGACACTGAGGCAGAAGGAAAGAAAAGAAGATAAAGTGGAACTGGAGACGTAGACCAGAGCCCAGGACCTTCTGCCAGCCACCACGCTGTCATTAGCGGCTTCCCTCTGGCCCCAGCAGCCGAGACCTGACAGAGTGGAACCAACACTGACACCGTCCCACACTCAGAGCGCCTCTCCTGTAGCGGTTGGCGACCTCAAACACAGATCTTCCCATCTGGCTTCAGGAGTCTGTTTGTGTCTGACTATAATTGCAAAATCTCCTACCCATAAACACAAAAACAGCAAGTGTCCTCTCTTGTGACCACAGCAAGGCGTGGGCCATCTGGACTCCTCTGAACCCTTAATGCCACAAAAAAAACAAAAAAAAAACAATGACACTGGTACGGAGCCAGTGCTGAAGCACACACCTCCTTCACCAACCAGTCCAGACAGCTGAGATCAGCTAAGGATTAATGCACTGACTTTCAATACTCCAATTTTCCATGAATGTTAAATCCATCACTTTGCTGGTGAGGTCAGACCACTTTAGGGTCTTCTATGCCTCCACGTGAAACCTGGCGGCTCATTTTCCATTACTGTAGGCTCAAGAACCACACACTCGGCCAAACTCCAATAACTGAAATACAGTAGCTGGAATGAAGTAGCAATCATCTCCGCATCCCATACACACACAGCCGGGAGTGATGGAGCCACAAAAACTCAGCCTCATTCCCATTTTACTTACTGCACATCATCACATGCCAATCTAAGCTTCATTTCTGCCATTTCTTTTTTTAATGGGCACACATTATGCATTTCTACAACAGGCTTTCCCGATCTGCATGTGGCCAAACCCTCTGTATTGCAAAGTAGCCTGATTTTAGATGGTTAAGCTCCTCTTCCCTCAAGTCTCTTCTTGCAACATATTTATGATGAGTTCAGAAAATAAACAAAACCTGCTCACGTAACAGCCTACCTGAGCTCTCCAAACACACCCTGACAACATGCAAACCAGGATCCTCAGACACAAGACACAGGGTTAAATCAGCACACACAATCTAATGCAGTTCTATGATTGTTTTACAGTTCTTTTTTTTTTTTTTTTTACTAATATCATCATTCCTGCATCTTGAATAACAAATTTTCACCCAATCCTAATGAAGTTAACATCTACATCCTCAGATGTTACAGTGAGCTGAAGCCATTATAGATACCTTATCTCAGCAATAAACCATTAAGTACACAGTCCTGTGAGGCAGGTACATCCCATTCTTCAGTCACCCAGAAACGAACCACAGACGGATGAAGTAAAGAGCTTTTAAGTACCAAAAGAGAGACGAGAACCAGAGAGGAAAGTGTGGCCCGTGACCCTCAACGGGAGGAAAAATCAAAGTGGCATTTACCTTCTCTTCCCTGGACTGACTGATGGACTGCCTCCTTCTCTCTCTCTCTCACTCACTCTCAACAGTCACCGTCTTGGAGTCAGGACGTCCGCTACTCTGACGCTCTGCTCCCTCAGCCACATCACACACACACACAAACATGTGCAACACCACATACACACATTATACCAACAGGCCACTCCCTTGACTTCCCCTCCCTCCCATTCTGTCTCCACAGGGATATGACCCCCACCATACACACACACACACACACACACACACACACACACTTTCCTTACAGGTTAAAGGGTTGCCTGGTTGACACATTAACTTTTGACACACACTGCCATTGTTTTGGCCTCTTTTTTTTTTTTAAACTACTACACAACTATAGATACAATGAAATAAAAAAAATGATCAGATGTCTGACTTCATTGGGCTTCTTTAGAGCCTTTTTCCTACTGACATTTCTTTTTGTTTCACACATATAATTAAAGTTTTTTTATAAGTCGTTTTAGTATGGTTTCTCCTAAAAGAGCAAAAGGAAACTTTTACTGTACGTCAGCTCTCCTTACACGTTAACCCAGGCCATTAAAAACAGTCATTAACTTCTAATGCATGCTGGATTCTGTTCAATTATAGATCAACAGCTACATTAATCTGCTAATTAAACTCCCTATATTTTCCAGGTGACGTTTTTCTTATGCAGAGAGCACAGTATCACACAGTTTCTTCAGTCTGTGTTTATTTCATGCTGCTGGCAGTGTACACATGTTGCCTGTATTTGGCTGCTGTGCAGGCCTATCTAAGACCTCCATCTGCCACAGGACAATCGCACTCAGCTCAAAGAGATCCGCTGCTGTGATGTGACTGGAAGGAGCCCTGCTGCTGCTGGCTGATGTTGTTTTTGGCTGAGTCCCCATTCCAGCGCAGACTAGACTGCTGAGGCACAGCTGGTGGGCCGTCTGTCTGTCCAAACACCCCCTCCCGTTCTCCCCCCGGTTAGCCCTGCCTCCAGCCCCCTCATCCATTACACCACCTGTGGCTCTCAAATCCACTGCTGTACCACTCAGCTGTCTTAAAGGAAGTGAGGTAAAGAGGCCTGAATGTCCAAGCATCCTGTGACGCCAACATGCTATCATCACTTCCTATCTGAGGAGAATACACACACGGACAAAGGAGTGTGTGCAACCAACACACAAACTGCTGAACTGATCTTTAAAGCCTTTCATTTCTGCATCTTTGTATCAGTGTCGCAAAACATTTTAAGCATAAAGCATAAGAAGTGATAATGGGTGCATTTTCCTCTAAATATAATGGACACCTCTCAATCTTGACACAAAAGGCTCATTTACAACCACCTACACTGACCACATACATTAAGAATCAAATGTTTTTCTCCACAGAACTCTCATGAACTAGAAACAGACCGTTCATCAAAAACTGCTGATCAAACACAGCTGATAAGATAACATCTGGCCCCTGGCAGTCTCGATAAAACTGTTAAGCTTTATGTCTTCACATCATGTCTGCTTCAACAAGCATATAATTCAGTTTGTAAGCCGGTCAAGATAAAAGTTTAGCTCCTCTGAAAACAGACTCCTGCTGGTTTCCACTAGAGGGCAAGTCAGCTGGAAGTCTGGAGCACCACAGAGAGAGGCAGTCAAGGGTCATAAAGAAGCAAAAAAATCCATCAAAATACTTGATCAAACCAAATAAAATGTAATTATCACTCTTTTAAATGCTTCAAATCTCCCTCTTACATTGTATACTCACTGTAGGCAGTTAATTTCAGTGTGTGGCTGCATGAAAGTGTGACAGCCTGCACATATAGGAGAGAATTAAAAGACAGTGGCTGACTGGGAGACTGTCCTTGTCAAAAAACATTTACAGCCTTCACACTAAACACCAGGCTTGAGTACATTTTATTTCTCTTCTCGTACTTGGCCAAACCTGAATGAGTATGTAAAAAAACAAAACACATTCCTTGGCCAAGGCATGTATGCATGTATGTGTGTGTGTGTGTGTGTGTGTGGTGCAGCCACATTTATGACAGTGTGTGACTCAAATTCACAATGCTTGTTGTTGTTTTCTGCATTCTTCATTGTGGCAGTAGAGAAACCTCAGTGGTCACTGTTGCCATGTGAACAAACTAAGAACCCACAAATTGGTCTGCACTCACTTCAGTTGTGCAATAGAGGCTGACATTAACAAGCATGAGCTTTAGATAGTTTCCCCATCGGTTTTAATGATCTCATTTATGCACCTTCGAATGACACCGATTGTTCTATTATGTCGAGGTACTCACCCCTGTTCCCATACTGCTCTGGAGATCCACAGACTCTGGAACTTTAACCTTCTCTACAATCCCTAAAAAGACATAAAATTCAGTAATAATTAAACAATAATCACAATAAAGTACCTGAAAAACACTTCTTTCCACTATTTCTCCATCTAAAAACTTTTTCTTTTACAGAGGAGGAAACAAGAGGAGAATTGAAATCAAGATTATAGTTTAGAAGAGTCACTGTGTCCATGTATCGTAGTGATACAGAGTGATGGGGGGGCCTCACACAGACCAGACAGCGCTAAGGAATGACAGGAATCCACTATCTGATCCATGATCGTAGGTAGATCTGCCTCAGTACCTACAGTGACAACACACTGTGTCACGCAGGCCTTCTACGAGTAACTTATGATTCATTTGTAGCATCATATTTAATTTAATCTCAACTGCAGTGGTGCTTAAGGATTTGTCACCTATAATTTTAGCGCCCCCATCAGACCAAACAGTGTTCCAATTTGGTGCAAATAAAAAACTTCATATAGATATAAATAATAGAATATATAACAATAGAATATCTAGAATGGACCGGAGTATCTTATTAAAATATGTATATTTGTGATGATAAGTGCTTAATATTAAAGATGTGTGCCAATATTTAGACCTTATCTTGTTCTTTAGTTACAATCATCAGATAGTAAAATAATCAAACGAAACAAGTAGTAGCTTCTAAGATACGTATATTGATCTTAAAGATATTGAAAAGACTATGCAACATTTTTACATTCATAAATCTAAAAATTGTCTAGGCTTATGCATGGTTTACAGACTTAGATTTTATCAAAGTTTTACTGACATTGTTTGAATTAAGATGAGTGATTATATGTAAAGAAAAGATAAAAAGTTAGGATTATTTTCCTACGCAATGTAAATTTTGTTTCCTATCAATAAGATCATACTGCTCATTTCATCCAAATGAAATGTCTTCCTCTTTTCTGTTTTGTAGCTGGACTCACCTTGCACCTGTTCATCTCTGATTTGTCGAATGGTCGCTCTGATCATCTTCCTCTCCTCATACTCGCCGGCAGCACGGAGCTACAAGTCAGCATGCATTTAAGGTCAGAACACTCACGACATGCAGTAGTATACAACTGTTATCAAATTTAATAATTCATGTGCGTTAATACTCACCATTTTCGTGAGCTCGTCAATGTCTTTGATCACTTTCAGTTTCTGTGACAGAACGTCTAAAGTGTCACTAGACTCTGACCTGAGAAAGACAGGCACTTATTAAAGTTACATAAGATGAAAATGTACTTTGCTGACACTAATTTGAGGCCTATTTATTCAACTTAAAAGACAGCAGAGGAGAGATGCAAAGAAAATGCTATGTTCTTGGCTGGGAGGACATACTCAGAGGAAATACTCCCAAATCGAGCATGGAAAAAGTGATACTGTGGCATAACAGATTTGACAGCAATGACACATAGAGTCTGAAAACAGCTGTTCTCATCCTCCCTTATTTCAGACTCATATATCTCCATTTCACTACTGCTTTGGTTTCCATTACTCATATCCTCGCTTCCCTCCAGTCTTTGGTCTTAAAGGATGTGTGGCACGTTGGAGTGGAATATTTCACATTCTTTCACCGAGCGGCACGGGATAATGTAACTTTCAGGCAGATTGTGAGTATGTGTGTGTTAAAGGTGTAAATACACATGTGTTTCTTAACATTGCGTGCACATGCATGCATTTGCTTCAGTAGGTATGCTTTCTCTAGCAGCTTCAGTGAGGCACCTCCTTTGTTTTTGTAACCCAAGTCATCTGAGAGGAGCAGCGAATGGAAATGATTAAACCACTGGCCACTGGTCTTAATAGGATTCACCAGCGGGGAAAGAGAAAGAGTACGGGCATAGAGTTCAATATTTGCTTGACATCATGCTTGAAATTCATTAACACCTGAAAAATTACTCCATTCTTCCTGGTTTAAGAAGCAATACTTGCATAATATATGATACAAAACTTCAAGAAAATAAAAGCCTTCAGTTCCAACTTTTTTTTTAGAATTTTCCTGTCATCATATGTTTGAGATGCAGATCAGTTGACAGCAGCAGCTTATGAAAACTACAAACTAAAGTATGTGAAATAGATCTGATTAATTATTTTTTAAAAACCTGCATGATTACATCGGTTCCAGTTTATACAATACAGTACTTAAACTCCCTTAGATAACTCAAATGTAATAAAACCAAGAGGAATCCTCTTGTGTGCTTTTAATATTTAAAGGAATCATTGTTTTAAGTTGTGTAGTATTATAATCGCTTTTAGTCACACACTGAGATCAGACTTTAGATGTATGAAATTTAGGGGTCATAATGGATGTATAATGGAAAGTTTTTGTTCTTCTGTTTATATTACATAACACATGGCATCGAGTGTTAAGGGGCATTATTGTCACCTGGATCAGGGTTCATATGGCCTTAACCTAAAGTCTAGAATGGAAAATGAAAGGTCAGCTTTAATGATAGACTCTTGATTTTAGAGGCGACTGAGAGAGAGGAGAGAAGGGAATTCGATTTTCTGCCATTTGCAACTTCAGGGGATGCCAATACATACCACACACTGAACTATTAAAGCTCCGAAAGAAAAGAAAGAGCACACATTTACAATAACAGCAGCTGATCCTTTAAAGATCCTGATAATAAAACCTGTTTGTCCCGTTTCTGGTCATATTAGAGCTCAGCTATAAGGAGAAAAATTATTATCTCAGAACGTCACTAAAAAAAACAGGAGTCACAAAAAGGTTTGTATAAAAAATATTTTTTATGACTGAAATGCTCCAAAGAATTGATAGCAGTAATTGTGAAATGTGCGTTCATAATGGAAAATGGAAAATTTAAAGCTGTTGCAGTTCTGTCCCCGATGACCTCCTGACAAATTTTTCCAGACTTTCCTCTTTTCCCACTTGAGAGTTGAGGAATGCTTCATCTGGACCACTGAGTGTTTTCTCAGCATCACCTGGACTGGTGCAGTTTGTCATTAGGGCAGGTCTGTGTGTGTTTTTATGTGTGTGTATGTGTGTGTATGTGTGTGTGTGTGTGTGTGTGTGTGTGTGTGTGTGTGGTCCCACCTGTGCTGATTCTCCTTGTCCTCCTGCTGCTTTAATCGTGTGGGTCGAAACCTCTTGCTGGCTAGAGCAGCTTCCATATCCTCGATCTCTCTCCTCCTCAGCTCCCGGATGGCTGAACGGATTAGGCGTCTCTCATCCAGGTCTACGGTTACATCCAGCTGCAAAATATGGCAGAAGCACACAAAAAGAGGAGTAAATATAGGCATAAATACACAAGTGCAAACACAGGACACCCCACAGTTTGACATTTGGCTTGCAAAAACTAGTAACTTGTCACTTTTGTATTTGCATCTGTGTGTGAGTACACCACAGTAGAATAGTAACATGGGAAGAAATAGCAAAGTATTTACATGAGAATGAATTCCTAAAGGGCTGCAAGCCTGTTGTCAATGTAAGTACAGGGTGGTGAATAAGCTGAAAAGGCTGCACTCCTAGGTCAAAGTCAATGACTTCCTTCAGTCACCGCGTCATGTTCTCTGTAATTAACCCTGCCAAACAGAGAATACAGCTCTAGTTTACAAGAAAAAGCAGACTTTCAGTCACTTTGTCCAAACAAACAGCAGTCAGATCAGAGAGATGGAGAATTCAAACTGTTCTGTAATCCTACTTCAAGAGAGCCCCACTTGCAACTCATCTATTTGTGACTGAAGTATGCAGACTAGTACACATGACTGTGGTGGACTAAACAACTCTGACTTAGTTTTAGTGTCATGTAAGGAATCAGAGGGTCAACAGGACAGAAGGACAGCTTATAGATTGGTGATGACAAGTGATTCAACTTTACTAATGTGTAAAAATAGACCACCTGAGGAAAGAGGAGAGAATGGGAAACAGACACATAAACAGCTGGTGTTCAGTCTTCTGTTCTGTGAGAAAAAACAACTGTGTCAAGCTCTCAGGGTCAACCTGTCAGCTGGGTGTCTTCTTCTCTGGAAGGATTTCAAATGTAGAAGAACAAAAGCTACAATTCAGGAGGTCTGCTGACGGAGGCTCCACTTAAAACACTCATTGGTCTGAGTGACTATTAGTTAAAGGTTTATTTTTTCAAGCAAAAGAAGTATAATTAAGGTGTACACGTGTGTGAGTTTGTGTATGAACGCAAGGCTGCAGACAGACACACACTGGCTCAACGGGCTGCAGGCTTTCATGTTAGCGACAGCTGGAAGTATGGGAGGGTAGAGGGAGCCCTCTCCTGTCACATGAGAGACAGATCTCTCTTTTTGTCTTCAGCAGGAACCTGTCAACACATGCAGAAATGAGCAGCTCCTGCTCATCTGGCAGAATGCACTGATACACCTCACAGTCGCACACACAGGGACTCCTGCTGCCCCCGTCAAAACCTACGCAGCCCAAACTGGGACCGTTTTATGGCAAATGGATTCAGCTGAAAGAAGCTGGATATGGTTGTTAAGCTTAGACTTACACCCTGATGAGTTAAAAGGGGGGTTCATGCACCCCTCCTGCTATGCCTGGAGGAGGAAGAGGGGGGTCTCATAAGAGATGAAGAGAGCCAGTGGTTTTGAGGTTTCAATGTGGTTTGACAAAATATGCAGTTTCAGTTGCACAAGCTCAGAGGGGCTCTCCTATATACTGTAATTTGTGGAAATTTAAAGTGCTGAGCTGACTAAAAAAAAAAAATCGGTTAAGCAGAAAGAAAAGGCAGGAAAAAGGATATGTGGAAGGAGAAGAGGGGAGGTGAAAGAGTAAAGTGGTTAACAGACAGATAGGAAGACAAGGAGACACAGTCAAAGAGAGAAAAATGGAAGACAAACTGGTCTTTGGTATGCCTAAAAATGGCCAGATGAGAGCTGGGTGGGAAAGAGCCTGGCCTCGCACAGGTCATTCCTCACATTCCTGCTGACTCACAAGGAAAGCGATGGCTGTGAATTTCTCCCATCAGGAAGTAGGTTTGGGTCCAGCCCAGCTGAGAGGTGATATGACAGCTAAGAGCAAAAGTGATGGGCTTTTGATTCTGCAGCGGGAAAACAATGAGGAAATGGGACGATGGCGGCTCATTTTAACCACTGGTCAAAATCTGAATCACACAAACATGAAAAAACACTCGAGGAAGCTGTCAGTTACCACACTGTCACACTTACTCCTAAACCGATGTCATAGTGTGATTGAGCCAATATACTGCCACAATTTGGGACAGACTGATTTATTTGTTCATTACTGGGATGCATCAGAATCGCCTGAAGTGAAAAACAGTAACTTACACTCAGCATTTTAAAACACCTGTTATTGCTCAGGGAACTCTACAAGTTAATTTAAGTATGAATCATACACCACCGGAGGAAAAAAACAAGCATAAATCTCCTGCTTTACGTAGATGCATGACACGGCAACTCATTAAAACATTCTTTCCAAATAGAATTACAATTTTATGTTAATAAGAAATTAAAAACAGTCTTTACATTCCCAGCAAGTTGATTTGTACCTGTTCTAACAGTAACACCCGTTCAAGCCAGGTGTTGTTTACGAGACTTTTTGAACAGACCAATCAGAGAAGAGATCGGGCCATAGTTGCAACGCCATAAATATAGTTGGTCAGACCCTCTGGAACAAGGCCAGCATCTATAACTGTCTTTTCCTTTACACGTTTCAAGCAAGAGAGGGAAAAAATGACCAATAAATTTCCTGCACAGAAGGGCAAAGAGTGGGCGTAACCCCAACAAATAAAACACACCTTTAACTTGGGTTTCTGCCAAAGAAAACAGAATGACCGTTAAAGAACCAGAGACGGAAACACACACTTGCGTAGACACAGTCCATTTGACAAGGCTTTCAGCGGACAGTGGACTTTACAGAGGGTGATCTGTGTCAGAGAATAGAAAAAAACAGGGAAAGAATGGGGGGGGGATGTCAGTCTAGTTACACAGTGACAGGGCCTCACGTGAATGACCTTCCCAAAAGGCAATTTCCAACCCAGACCACAGACCTCTGGGTAACCAACTGTCACTGTGAGTACAACAACAACACTGTGACCCACTGAGCAGCCGTTACAGTCAGACAGAAAGCTTTTCATACAGCATGCCACACGCTGCTAACAGACGTATGACTCACAGATCACACCTAACAAACACGCACATACAGTATACGGCTTACTGAAAAAGACGTAGTCATCAAGATGTCACGTTGAGCTGTCAGCACCTTTAATGATGCCTGGATCTAGTCATGTTACAGTCTGGGCTGCTGTATTAGCTGAAAACTCGTCACTGCCTCTCAGGAAGCTGTCGTCACACCTGTCGGCCTTGGCGCATACACCTGACTCAGCCGGTGAAATACAATGTTAGGAAACAGGAAGGTGATGTCTGACAGAATGAGGTTGAAGCGAGAAGAGGCAATCCCATAGAAGCAGTGCTGGAATGATCACAGATTGAGTGAGATGCAGTCAGTTTTAACACCAAACAAACATCTTCACAAATGCAAACCGGATAATGACACCCTTATTTGGCAAGAATGACTTCATAGTGAACAGTGGAATATAAAAAAAATGTTCATAATGTTTTACAAGCAGGCCTGCTATGGCTTGTGCTGTACATTAGCCCTTTTGAGTTACTTCCTGCTCTGCAGTTTTCAATGAAGTAAAAACCTCAAACCTATCCCAAGATATCCGACTAAAGCAGCTCAATCAATCACAGCCAATTAGAGAGCGTTCATGGTTTACCAGTAATCCCAACCAGCTGGTGACACACTCCTCAGGACGGCAGCAAGTTCTGAACTCGTCTCCTACATGACTGACATTTAAATGGGTTTCAGTAGGATTTTAAGTTCGTGGGGTTGGTTTCATTTCTTGCACCAGATGTGAAAATGGACTAAAAAGTGGTAAAACATGGATGAAATTCAAGGTTGTCCAGGTAGTCAAAATAGTCTGAGCTGCTATTTTGTGGGTCTGTGCACGTTTTAACAACTACCTGTGGTTGCAGCATTGAAACAAGATTATGTTTAACCTGTAGAAGTGAAAAGAGACAGACCACTTTGCTAAATTACTGTGCAAATACAAAGCAAATGGTGTACAAGTTCAGATATGTTTAAATTATACCCCATATACTCTGCTCCTTTCATTACTACAACCACTACATTTATACACAGCAATAGAAGGTATTTCAAAGGAAGTGGGAAAATGATGATTACCTCTATGCATTTTTAGCAACTAAAATGTTTATTTGAATCAATCTTTTGTCTTTCCTGAGTCACTTTCTGGGTTGTACTATATATTAGGTCACAGACTTCCGTGTGTCTTGGTTTGTCTGTCTTACAAAGGTCAGGTCAAACTTCACGGCCTACTGTGTCCAAGACACTTACCAGGTTTAATACTCTTCACATGAACCTGCCCAACTCTGCTTGGAATCCCAATGACCCTCCAGGCCATTTCCTGACCTTTTGACTCCCAGTGGGTGTGCATTTTCTCATTGCATTTTCTGTTTTACTACTTAATGCTTTCTATTTATGAACTGTATCGACCAAATTCTCTATATATACATTGTGTGTTGAATGAATCGAGGCACTGAAACGAACACTACAGTAATATTTTCAACCATGTAACAGATCGGATCAGTGCTTTTGTCAAACCCTGAAGTGAATTTGCCCTTATAAGGATACTTCTTACAGCTGAGCTGAAGCTTACCAGCTGCCACTGAGGGTGCTGCTGGTACAGACGTAAATAAACAATCAACAAAGACTGAAATAGCGGAAAATTTCAAGAGTATCTTCATCACCTTTGAATCTGTTTATAGTTTTGTCATGTGAGTTAGGTGTAAGCCTACATAAATACTTTCTCAATGCCCCAGGAAACAATATATGTATACAGATGGAAAGTACTCACCACACCCACAGAAAAATGAGAATATAATCAGGCTACATGAGAGACCTGCAAGGCATGAACGTCTTGGTTTCTTAGTAGAGGTAGTTTCAGTCACCTCTCAGCTGAAAAATTAACAAAGAACTGAACCAGATTCAAGGTTAAAACTCATTGTGCTACAGTGCACACTGAGCTTTCATTGTCCAGGGTGAAGACAAAGAGGGAGAACCTGTGAAATACACAAGTGAGGGAGCGAGGAAGGATACATGTGGCAACGTGCTCATTGCGAGTGCAGCTACACGTGTAGGGAAGCTTAACCTTTAGTATAACTGGATGGAAGGACAGAGGCCGAGAGCAAACCTGGGGGGGAAAAAGAGTTCCCCTTTACACTCCAAAGAGCAGGCATAAAGAAGGGACGCATAAAGGAATGCATATGGGTCAGAGGGGGGTATGGGGAATCAACAACATCCTGTAGGATGTAATGATGCACTGAAGACAGATCTGAACCCACACATGTTGCACATTTTACAGGCTCAATGAAGGCTTACAGTACGTGGTCTTTCATTAGTGCAGTGAAAACCACATGCTGAAGGATTAATCAGTGCACACTTGTTTGTGCACATGGTCAATACTCTCTTCTGAACTGTGAAATATTGACCTTTCAGCTGGGTGCAAGACCACAAAGTAATTTTTTAACTTCAGCAGAACAGCTGCACATCAGACGTGAAAACTATTCCTCTACTTTCATCTTTTTGGGGTAGACTGATTGCCTCTGTGGGATGTTTTAACCAGGCAATATGGCCAAAAATGTTTACCTTTTCAGTCAATATCTAATTATCACAATAAATGTCAAGGCACTATTTCTTTCAAGCTAAAAGGTTTTTATGGCTTGAGAGAAAGTTGAAGAAAGCAGATGGGTATGTGTGGTCTTACAGTCTTATTTATAGTCAAGACAGGAAAAACAACTGCCAAACAGCAGAATATTTCATAAATCTAAAGTAGAATATTGAAAAGAGGATTTTTTTTTAGCTGACAGTGACTGCTTAATATTGTTTTTTCAAGACAAAAGAAAGAGATTCCACGATTATCATGATGATTATTGTTTTCCCCTTCCACCCTACTTGAGCTCCACACACTTTTTATGTCTCTGTGTAAAGTTGCATGTCAGGTCACAAAGAAGGATCCGGGTCAGTCACAGTCAGAGGATTGTGTCCCACATTTATCAAAGGGTTTCATATGGGCCGGCTGAAACAGACTTTACGTGTCTCTGCTCCTGTACAGAGTCCCTCAATATGCATCCAAGTAGATCATGCAGACAGACATCACTTCGAACTCTAATTTGCTTGAAAAACTTTGCTTGTAGGCTTTTTGCTCTGAATTTATGAGCTGCTTATTGAACCTGTCATGTCACTGCCTAAGCTCTGCTCCGCTTCACATTTAGTGATCTGCCCACAGCTTGTTCCATGTCAGCTCATAAACAGAGACATAATAATCTATGAGATCTTAACAGAAAAAACTTCAGAAATTAGAAGATAATAAAGACCACATTTTGGCTGTTTTTTTTCCAATGAGCAAATCCAGGTCACCTCAATTACGTGATGAAGCTTCTCCAAATCTGGGACATCAAATCATGGTCAAGGTCTGCATGACCAAAGTTTGTGGTGTATAGAGTTGAGCTGGGAGGTGAGAGAGTGATGTCCCACAGGAGGAAACAGAAGAGGGGCTAAAGCACAAATAGCCTACCAAAACAGATCCTCCAAGGCCCGCCATACTGACTCCTCAAACCCACAGTAACTATAACAACAGGGCGAGAGCTGCACACTGAAGAACAAACAAAGCCAAAGAAAATTGAACAGATCAGCTGTGTATATCTCAAGAATGCCACAACTCAAGCTAGAAAGACAAACATCAACATCCGCTGGACAATTTTGGGTGGATCTCAGGAAATGCTTCTTCCTCAGGGATTCGGTATAGAAAACATCAGAGTGCCTGAACATCTCTGTCTACTTTCTGTTGATTTTTCTCTCACTTATTGAAAAAGCACAATCCTTCTCCAAGATGAAAAAATCCAAAATATTTATCTATTTTGACTTCAGTATGTGAGTTACCAGAGAAGCTGAAGTGTTTCTGGTCTTGTAGAGTGCTGCATGCTGTTTCCTGTGTGCTATTTTCTTCTATAAACACAGCCACACCTTAATATTCCAATAAAAAAAAAAAACAAGTACTGGAGCCTTGCTGTGGTGTGTCTGGACTAAGCAATGGGGCCAAACTAATCAAAGCTTCAAATACAGAAGTCTACAGCATTTTAGCAGAAGCTAAACTCCTCATCTGGTCTTTCCTCAAAAGTAACCCTGCTTTCTCATATCACCAAGAACAGACCGTTCTGCAGCCAACACTTATACAGTCCAGTGTGTCCTCTGATGCACCATACCTGGAAAGCAGTGTGTGATGAAAACAAAACCTGAAAATGTCTTAAGTATAAAACACCAAATGGATTTTCACAGGCTGTCACTCTGAGAGACGTGTGGTGGTGCTGAAAGAGATGGATGGTAAAACCTTCAAATCTTTTATCCAGACCTTTTCCATTTGGCAGAAAGACGACCCAGACAGATGGAGTTCAGACACAGAAACTGTCTCTGCTCGATCACTTTCCACACACAGACACAAAGTCTATCTCACATGATGCTCACAAACATAAAAGATGGATTTTCATTCTAGTTCTTTTATATCACAGTTAAAAGTTTCCTCACTACCACACAGAATATTCCACAGATGAAAAGAATAGACGACAACATACATGATTTACACAATGAAAGCCATACTAAGAATGTAATAATGTACTTTAAACCTCTTAAATGCCACTTCTGTTAGTGTCAAACTGTCCCATCAGTCATTATTGTTTTAATGATGCTGTTTTAAGATGACTAAACAATGTCTGGTATTGTCTTTAATCTTGATATACTGCTCCTTGTATTCATGCCAGCTTAAAGTAGATGGCATCTTAAAATGACAAAACACAAAGTATACTCAAATTCAACTTTTACCCTCAGTCACGGAGTAAATGTTTGATAAATACATCTGAATTTGTGTTACACCGGCAACAATCCCTCAGAGTTACTATCCAAAGTAACAAACTATTAAAGGCCATGTGATAAAAATAGATTTGATGGAGTTTCTATGATCATGTCAAAAGTCTTGGTCTTCTTTTCTCATCGGTTCAAGGCCAAATGACTATGTCTATTTATAGCAGTATTTAGCAAAACACGTTTCCTGTTTTATCAAACAAACATGGTGCTTCTTATCTCAATGCGGCTTGGCTGTGTATTTGGATACTGAGGGGGTGAAGTGTGATGGGTTCAGTGCTGTCACTGTCAGAGTGCAGATAACTTGAACTGTGTCAGTTTAAAGTGGAAACGCTTCACAGCTCGTGTCTTCTGTCTGCCATTATTGGACACGTTGCATTCAAGGAGTGAATTCCTACAAAAACTCAGTGGAAAGAATCAAGTGTGCTGTCAGAAAACTGTCCGACTTTGGAGGTTATGTGACTTTTTTCACTTTAGGTGAGAAAAACGCAGCTAAAAATCCCCCTGTAAACATCCACGAAGGTCAAAGGTAAATGTTTTGCAGCCACCAAGAAAAACATCAAGCAGCCTGTGTTATCGGTAGTCACGAGCCATAAAACACTTTCCTTCTGGTGGAGAGGTTAAGCTGTGTTCCAAAGGACTTAGCTCCATGTAACAGCTTGTATCTGCAACCCCTTAGAAAACACTTTAGCCGTCTGCAAACTCTTTGAAGAAAGAAAGGCTTTCAAATTTCTGAAAACTCAGATCATGCTATTGCAATTTCAGGTAGACTCTCTGAATCAACTTAAGATCACAGTAAAAATCCAGAACTGCAATAATTCAATGAATCAGACAATTGGGGGAAAGGGGCAAATACAATCAATAAATCAATGCCTATTTTCCACAAAAAAGGAAGAATTTTGCAGGTTACAGCTTCCTAACCATGAACAAATTGTTCTTCTTGGAATATCTCTAGTTTTGAGGAGATTTTTTTCTTTAATTACAATAATATTAATAATGATTTTAAAAAAAAAAGACAATCAAGAGAAAGGAGACAAAATATAATAAATAAAATAAAAGCAGGAGTTGTGTTACTGAGTGGATTATGTTGGGAGGGCCAGCTTGAACAGTCTTACAAAAGCTGATTGTTGTAATATCCATGAAACTATAATTACATTTCTTCCTATTTTCAGATTCTCTATCATTTAAATAACTGTTGGATTAATCAACACAATAATGGATGCACTAATACTTGTTACAGACGGGAATTAGTAGGCTAGTGGTACAAATATAGCCTGTAATCTGACCCGATGATGTACGTACAAATATCCCAGACGACAGCCATAAAAAAAAGCATAATTTTTCCAATTTCTACCTTCCTGATGATGAGGCTGACATTTTGGACTGTGTCTCAGGGGGGTCAGAGGAACCTGGGGACTGCAGCAAGAGCCTACAAAACAAACCCATTCTTCCTCCCTGACTGTAACCGTTGAGCTCTTGTCAACGCACAAAAGGTCCAGAGAGCCATAAAACCAAAGGCCCAGGGGTCCCATCGATCACAAGGCCAGACCACAGAGTGAAACTGCTCTATTTTAAACATGTGTGAATGCTTCTTGCTCACCAGGGAGAAAGGACGGTCACAGGCCTGGCAAGACTAGTTACAAATCATTATGTGAGAGATCAGCATGTGAAATCAGTCCTGTAGGCGCCACAGACAAAAAAGCCTCCCAGCAGTCACGGAAAGACAGCCTTACACATTGGCAGACTGCAAACTGTAAAGGCCGATAACATTTCATGCAAATATTAACATCCGAGACCCCAGCTTGTAAAATGTCACATTTGGACTTTTCCGAACATTCCTCAGCTGGTGTGTTTCCATGCATAATGAAAAGGCAGAAGGATGGGGTGGCTGACAGATATCCCACTTAAACTTCCCAGCAGATGAGTGAGACAGGTGCACAGGTGTCACAGGAGCCCAGCGACACACACCTGTAGATCTGGCTCGTCCTTCAGGTTTGACACACTCGCTGTTTACATGCAAACAGGAAACTATTGCCACAGAGCAGATTTAGAAGCCTTAACAACTGATAATTACCACCTTCCAATCTGAAAAATATCTGACAGCAGTCTGTGAGGTTTGGCTGGAAAAAGGTGACCACGACAGCTTTTGTCTGAGTTTATTTTGTCAACAGATTTTTATTCACACAGATGATCTGCAGCAGACTTCCTCTATGCACTCATTTCTAAAAGAAACTGGGACACCAACTGATAATTATGTGGATATTCTGAATAATTGCAGCAGCCAAGAGGGAGGAAAAAATGCTCCTCCTGGTTGCCATGGAGAGGATTAAGTCAGCAATATAAAAGGCACCAAGTGCATTGAATGGAAGTGTAGAGGTGGGATTAGTGGCGTTAGAGAGGCCGCCATATGACCTTCTGACTGTTTAGTTCATTAAGTATAAAACAGAGCTTTAGTTTGCATTCGTTAGCCAACTGTTGTTTAATAGCAGCTCCTCCACCCGCCTTTATACCGACTTAATGAATGCCTGAGCTCCTTTAAATGTCCCTGCGAACCAAAACTCATCATATTTTTACAAGGTTTCTAAGAAAAAGTTCTACTCTCGCAGTAAAATATAAATATCACTGAATAGTGTTGAATTTAATAAAAAAATCTCCCCAAAACAGGAAGTTTAATCAGAGTTTGTTGCCTTTGAAAGCAAGTTCACTGTGGAAAATCATGATACTCAAGTCACCACAAACATCATCAGTGAAAATGTGGGACTATGGTGACCTTAGTTGATGGTCACATGGGGAGGGGGGAGCTGTGGAGAGCCCACTCAGCTCCATAA
The DNA here is from genome assembly GCA_029822895.1 of Maxillicosta whitleyi. Lineage (NCBI taxonomy): Eukaryota > Metazoa > Chordata > Actinopteri > Perciformes > Neosebastidae > Maxillicosta > Maxillicosta whitleyi. The sequence continues at coordinate 3,422,333 of JAPSES010000219.1, read as the reverse complement.
ATGAATGAAGCACTGAGGAGACAACACGTTAAGGCAGGGAGGTAAGCGTCAGTGTCACATGAACATCAGTTTGTTCTGCTGCCGGAGCGTTTTAGACAATACTAGGCTTTTTACAGCAGGAAAACAATGGCTTTGCAGAAAATTTAGATGAGCTGAAGGTTTTTCTATACTGATCCAATGTATAGATGCAACATTTAAGATGAAGAAACAGAATAACCCTGTTGAGCTTTCTAGAAGATAGTATATTACCCTGAGGCTTGTAGCCCTGAAATGGACATTGCATGTTTTCGTCATTAATAGGTCGATTTATTTTACATTTCTTTGATACTGGTCTAAAATATTTTGAAAAAATATTGATTTTAGTCCAGCCATCACAGCACATAAGGTCTTGACAAACATCTAATACTGCAAATAATTACTGCAAAATCATCCTTGAACTGTATAAAGCTGCAGTTTAGAGATATAAGACAGTCATAAACCTGTCTATAGAATATTAAAGGTGTAGAAATGTATCATAATACTTAAAACTAACTTCAGAAAGATTTAGATTTTGTAATATTTACATTCAGGTAGGTCAAACAGATAAAGTTTTTGTAAAGACGTAACTGTTGATACTGTAGTCAGATGTAAAAAGCACTTTCTAAATAAAATGAACAGACATGTCCGAGTGGTTGTATTAAATAATAAAATAAAACTGAGGCCATGATTTAGATGCATCAATAACTAATTGAATTGTGAAGTCATTTAACATGCTATTAAAAAAAAGGACCAATCTGAAAGTGTGACATTTCCTCTTTCTTTACATCCACATCTCTTCTGCCAAAAACGTCACTGACCATTCATGAATTTTTGATTTATTCAGTTCCACTCCCTCATGGCTGTTCAATTCCTCTATAAATAAACTGAACAAAGCGATTGATACTCTTGTTTTAAGTAAATGATTAAGCTGGAAAAATAATAATTTCTTTGATTTCCTTCAGTTTTCCCACTATTATGCTGTCACTGGTAGAAATGGGTAGTCGTGTAAATGATTTATGAGAAAAAGCAACTGCAGCTTTGGCCAGACGATACCAGACTTTGGAGAAATAATGGACTTGTAATCTTTATACAGTTTAAATAGCCCCAGACGGGTCAACTAAACATTACATTTATACTCGCCTAGGTCCAAAGTAAACAGCCTTTCTTTGTCAGGTTTACTGATCTTAAAGCGTAGAAATCCAAATGTTTTTCTGAGATGGCCTCTGCTAAAGGGTGCATTCTGGGAAAATCAACTGGTGAGGATAATGACTTCAGAAGTGAAGCCGCATACAGAAGATTAATCTGACAGCTGGTCAACAATACCACTGTTACACACCACAAATCAGTTTGGATTAATACACAACTCTGGAAAACAGCACAGACAGAAACAGAAACTGGTATTTACGACTGTCATAAAAAGGCCGCTTTGTTAAAAACGTATTACTTCTTAGTGCCGATAAAGCATTTTTACTTTTTAACAACAAAAAGATCTGTAATATTTAACATTAAAATAGTTTTCCCTAGACATGCTATGATTCAGACAGACGTACTGTACATAGTTATGTCTGAACAAGTACAAGATGATTCACACTTCGTTGTAAATATGTCAGTGTTACAGGTGTCATATGCTGCAGGTCAGACACACTAATGCTTCACCTCAGTTTCCTCCCCCTCAGGAAATAATTAAGATCTGACTAACACATAGATTTTTTTATCTAATGTGTCCATGTTGACTTTCCTCGGAACTGATCTGCTGCTCTCACACGCTCACGATCGTCTATGCAAGTGCCAACGAAAACACATTATGAATCAACATCCTCACATTGTTGTTTGAGTAGCGATGTGTCTGTGCGGTGTCATCATAGGAAGTGTCTTAGTGGAATAATTATTTTTTTATTTACTTAAGGATGCAGTGTGGTCCATCAGTTGTTTCATTTGGTTTGTTTAGTGTGTTATTACTGGTATAATTTGCCTAATCTATCAGTTATCAGAGAATAAGACAAATTACCAATACAAAGTGTGGAGCAAACCTACAATTCAACTTGTTTGAATTCATTTTTCTCTACATTTTGTATTTTACTAAGCAAATCAGGTATAGGCTATTCCTCCAATGTACTGAAGATGTAGAAATTTATGAAAGCTCAGCGGAAATTCAAATGCAATTCGATCAAAACTGAGAACATGTAACGAAAAAAAGGGACTTTTTCAACAAAATTCATCACTTACTGAACATAAAAACAAGCATCTACCACCATTGTTGTTTTCATAATGGTGTTTCCATGTCCACTAAAAAGTGTCTGAATGTCCAAAAGAGACATTGAAAACTTAAGAAACTGCATTTTACCAGAATTAATTCAATTTATTAATAGGATTAGTGTCTCAAAGGCTATTAGACATTTTAGATTTAAATAGTTTAGGGCTCTGAAGGCTTTAAATCTGATTATTAACATTATTAAATCTGGATTAAGCTAATATTTGACAAATTACTCAAATAAGTTGTTATCTAATTATCCTAAATGATAAACTGGTAAGGTGTGACAGAGGAACATATGCACTGACACAGACCTCAGGTTCACCTCAACCCAGGCCTCATGCAGACTGACACACAGAGGATTTACTAAAGGTGTTTACAGGAGCTTCAAGAAGCAGGACAGGTGAGCGTCACCTGACAGGATTATCTCCATCTGTACAGTACATCTAAACCACAGGTGTCAAACATGCAGCCCGGGGGCCAAATCCGGCCAACCAAAAGGTTCGATCCGGCCCCTGGAATGAATTTGTGAAATGCTAAAATGTATTAACAACCATTTTAGTTCAGGTTCCACATTGAGACCAATTCAGTGTCATAACAACCTATAAAAAAATAAATAAATAAAAAATTTGGTCTTTGTAAATGTAAACGCTTTCATGTATTTAGACTAAAACAAAGTATAATTTTGCGCAAAAAAAAAAATCTGAATTACCAGAAATGTTTTAAAAGAAGTGCAATTTTTATAATATTCCACCTGTTATTATGTATATATGTCGATCCAATGTGATCTGTAAGTTATAATATACGTGTGGAAATGATAAACTAAAGCACAACAGTGATTATAGTGTTGATATCACATTGTTTGAAAGGATAATTCGTAGATTTAAACCTTTTCATAACGTCATTTTACTTTCTCCACTGTAAAATATAAAGACAAGTTTAGAGTTGACATTATTTATATATTATTCTGTCATTATTTTTACTGTTTCGGCCCTCTGCACATCAAATATAGCTGAATGTGGCCCCTGAACTAAAATGAATTTGACACCCCTGATCTAAACTGACATGTCCAATTACAACAGGAGGGAGAAGCTGAACAAGCATGACAAGGTCATGTCAGTGAAAAGCAGGAAAAAAAGAAGGTACAGGTGATAAATGTTAAAGGTATGTTCCTCTTGGCTGTGATATTTCCCTGTTTTTAACATAAACAACCAGCTTTTGACTCTAAATAACTCACAGTGATAGAGTTTCTGATGAAGTTACAGATGTGAAAACTAAACCCTCATCCTGGAGGCATGTTTATTTATGGCTGCTTCCTCCTGAACAGCAGTGGTCCAGTTTCAGTAGGAGCCTGGAACTTTATCTGAGCATCCCCATTCATCCACTCACCAGAGCACGGAGAGCGGACTCATCCAGCGTGGAATACGTGTCCACAGACATCTTTAACCGGTCTGGTCACACTCAGGTGGATCTGAAGACTCTGATCTGTTTGCCGGGACCACCACCTGCACTTTTGTTTGCTGCTGTTTCGTCTTTTTTTTTTTTCCTCTTCTCTGTGGGTTGGATCAGTCACCGTGGGTCAGAACCGTCTTTTACGTCAGCCAAAGTAAACCCACGCCCCGCCACTGTAGAACATGTCCAGACTCTGTTTTATCGTGTCTTCAGGAGTAGTGGAAGCAGCAACAGACCCACGCAGTCTTACGAGGAACGTTGGTGGATTTTTTTGAACAGAGATTTCCCACTGAAAGGTGTAACCCCGCCCCTCCGCGTCCACGGCTTCTCCACGCGCTCATTCAAAGAGCGCCACGCTGCGGGAACACGCAAAACAGCGGCCCTATATGGAAAGTCATCACTTCCAAAAAAGGATCTGTCTGCTGGAAACTAAAAGCCTGAAAATTCCTTTAGCAGGGAATGTCTAGTGTTTAGCTGTGGAAAGTACATGTACTCAAATACTAGTATTTATATCTTTACTCGAGTATTTCCATTTAACACAACATTCTTCCACTTTATTTCAAAGAACATTGGACTTTTTATTGCTCTGTATTTATTTTCCTTACAGATAATGGATGATATAAAAACTTTTCACCAGTGTTTTTCAGCCTTTTTGTTTTTGAAATCAGTGTTGCACATTTTAGATTTGATTTGATTCGAGTGATTTATTCCAAACATGCAATGGAATTTAACATATTTGAACAAGTACAACATAAATAATTATAATAATATAAAAAACACCAATCAAGATGATCTTAGACAAAAGAACAGCAAAATAGTTTCATTTACATGCTCAAAAAAGGGGTGGGAAGAAGTATAACTTATTTAGTCTCACCCCTTCTCTATAAAATATTAATAATACATATTTATCTTCCTCTTCTGATTCACATTTTAACAATTTTCATTTGTCATTACATTTTTTACGTGGACATTGATAGAAAGATTTTGTAATACTTGCTGAGACAAGAGATGGAGCCACTGGATTCTGGAATAAGGAGACTTAACTTACTTAAGGAGTCAAGTACATACAGCAAAATGCAGCAGTTCACTGACTAACACCAGGAAATGTAAGTTCTTATGGAAGAACATGAATAATACAAACATTGGTCCAAATATCAAAATATAATGATATTGCTCAAGTCCATCATTAGGCATCCAAAACATAGTGATGCATGTCTCCCCCAAGAGCCAAGCCACATCACAAATCTTCTAGGCCATCTTTATTTTATTATTCACATATGGGTTCATTTCAATAAATATCTAAATCATCAAATGTGTCAAGAATAGGGAAAAAAATTAAAACAGATTGTCTGTTGGAACTTTTGTTTTTATTTTCCTTCCTTTTTTTTCTCCCGTTTTCAGACCCTATCTTGCTATAGGTGTACTAGACAAATGCTTAGGGCCCGCAAGCCACCAGCGAGCCCCAAAGCTGACATGTTGAGCCTCATCTAAGGAGAATTAAAATGTCCTGTCTTTAGCTACATCTCATGTCGTATCCTTTATATAGTTAAATTTTAACATAGGGTATAAATAAAATAAACTGCAATGAGAAGCTGTGGCTGGTGTTGTTTTTGGAATTATTAGGTCATATTCATTGGACTGCACTGTCACACACTTAGTGACGTAGCAGGCCGCCGCCAGGTATGATGGGAATAATTGACAGCTACCCCATCATTTCTGTTAGCGCGAGTATTAAACAAAACAAACACTGGCATCAAAAAGAAGAATTTATTTAAATTAAACATTTTTTAAAACACTCAAAATCTGTTTTATTTATTGTCTTATAGAGGATTGTTGTTTTCCTTGTATTATAGTGTTTTGTTTTGGGTTTTTTTTATTATTATAACTTCCCTAAGGGGCTCAACTTAATCATAACTATAGCCTGTTTTGCTAATGAAGGGTAATAGAATGTGGCATCTTAGGGCGCTTTGACACTCCATACCAGAGTCCATTTCACCCCAAAGTCTGTTTAATTTTATCATTGTAAATGCAAACGTTCCGTGCTCGGGTACCGTACCTGTGTCCAGCTGAGAAGGTAGTCTCGGGTATAGACTGCATGGATCCCAGTACGGTACATTTCAGTGTGAAATAACATTTTCCATCCAGGATTTCATGTCATTTTCATTACTGTTTTAGTCAAGTTGATGCATCACTTCTTCCACTTGTTAGTATTCTCAGAAGCAAAAAAAAAAAAAGCTAAAAAAAACAAAAAAAGGAGGAGGAAAAGGGACTAATGGCTCTGTATCTAACCTACATGTTCTATTAAGAATCACTAAGTTGAATTTAAGAGGATGTCAGGTTCTGCCACTATGTTGGACTCCTGTGGTCTTGATGCAGGGGATCAGTCTGGGTGGTACATTCACTGGAGGAAAACTCTACTAATTAAATGAAAGTCCATATATGACTTCCCATCACTGCTCACTAGTAACTATATTGATATTGTTAACAATTTCCATGTTATAAACCATCAAAATATGGTCTATCTATATTAGAACAGGGAAGTGGACTGTGTGTGTGACGGGCATAAAAGTCCGGAAAGAGCTGACTGCTGCAGCTTGGTATACTGATGTGTTTTTGGTCACGGAAGAGACTATGAAAATGACAAGTGGATAGGAACAATATTTTGGGAAATATTAGTAATTTTGGAATACAATAGCCTGACAAATGCTCAGAATCATCATTGAAGAAGGGGGTGACTTAACATAAACAATAGGGCCACATTATTATGGTGTCAAATTTCATGTGCAGAAACAGACATGCCAGCTGAGAGGTTATTCAACTGAAAATGCCAATGGAATTTACCAAGAAAATGAAGGAGTGTGTCAGATGATCTAGACGCTCAAATATAAGCACTAATTTGTAGTATTTAAAAAATTCATTGAACAAAGTTTGTTTCCTTTCACCACATCAAATCACATTCGTATTGTTGATTTGGCACAGGTTCTTTTTTTTTTTTTTTTTTTTTTTACGTCAGATGCTCTTCCCTTGTATTTGTCTGGGCTTGGGACCGGGCCAATGAGACATTGCCCTTGTGGCTACAGGTATAGTGATGTACAGCATAAAGGGCCTTACCCAAGGGCCCACCTGAGGATCGAACTGGTTATCTTCTGCACCAAAGCCAGGGTAACTAACTAAGTAACTAACTAGGGTAACTAACCAGTGGTGTAAAGCACTAAGCTAACCAGTCACTATCCAAGAAATCTACATGCAAAATAAAATTTTGAAAAAATCCAACTAGTAGTTTTGTTGGAGATGCTTGAACAATGAGACAAAGAGACAACAAAGAGCTCAAACACAACACCTAAGTAAAGGAGGGACTGATAATGTGGGCAACTGGCTAATAAACATGTGGGTGTTCAACAAAGAGAGCTGTTACTTTTAATAACCACCAATGAAATCATACAATATTGACAAAATACAAAGTCAAGAAGCAATGAATGAACTCCATTAAACATTTAATAGCCTCACAAAACACAGAAAATCAACACAGGCATAATTATCCATGTACTAAAAGTCAAACCAATCATCCACACTGAGTCATTTTGCTGATTATTCTTATTTATATGCCGTTAACTTTGTCAATAAGACGGTCAGCTAAATATTGTTTCGTAGAGTTTAGTAAAAGATACATTTGCAGACACACAACAGCAGGGGGGACGTAGTCATCCGATTTTTTTAAGCATTTCTACAATAAACCCTATGATACAGAAAACCATTAAATCAAATCTATGTCCTATTTTCAGGAGCAGCACACCTTTTTTTTTTTTATAATACTTAAGGAAAACTGGACAAGACACATTGCTTCAAAAGCCTTTTCATCATGACATCACATATACACTTCTATAGATATGATTAAAAATTTCTAAATATAACCATGAAGTATTAAAGACATGTTCAACAGTATAAAAAGACAAATGTTCAATAGTAGGTTTTTTTTTCTTGGTCAAAGATGCATACATTTATCAAATCTGTTCCTCAAGCCCTTTTAGCAAAATAATCTATCAAAGTGCTTCATGTGGAGTAAAGTTGCAGAAAACAGAAGGAACACTGAGAAAGACCTTGAAAGGACACGAGACGAAAAAAAAATCCTTGGCTGAAGTAACACGGAAGATTAAGTCAAGAGAAATGAGCAAGTCATGTGTCTGATGTTAGATGTTCTAAATGAGCCATGTGACGACTTGTACACTTAAAAATCAAATTCAGCGTAAATAAAACTTATTTTCTAATTCACCCCTTCAGGTTGGATATTAGATATAGAAAGACATCTTAAAATAAGTCAGAATGTCCAAAAATGAATGAATGGATTATGTTTTAACAGTACGATGTGTGGGAACACAAACTGCAGGATACTAATACTCACACAGGCACTTGTCAGATAAGTATGTGTTATATCTTATCGTGTGCAAAAAGACAAATGAAATGCAATATAGGAGGTTTAATAAGTGTATTTTCTCTCCATTTCTGCTCTCACTCTTCTTGCGGGTCTTCATTTTGCTTCTTGGGAAACTGAAAAAGAGGAAAAGTCAAGTGAAAACCAGCTCACAGACACAAAATAATGAGTCATTCTTTGAAGTAAATATCTTAACCATGGAGTCAATTAAACCCGAGCCTTACAAGCTTACAGAGGAATCAAAGCAGACTTATACCTTTGCCGCTGGATTCCTTCTGTTCCCCCTCCCTTCTTTGTTTTCAGGTAAATGAAGTCTGATGGAAGTAAAATATCAGGATTAAACAGAGGACTTTACACATGAAGCCATAACATAATTCTGAAAGGTCATATATGGCTGTTTTTACCCCTTTAAAGATCCAGACTTCTCACTGTCACAGACAGATGAATGAGCCCCTTCTGATTCCTTGTCGTGCTGAAGTTTGTTTTTTACTGAGATATCACAGTTGGATGTTTTCCTTTGTCTCGGCATCCCGATGTGACCTCTCTGCCAGTCCCTCTGGTTGTGTCCTACATGGGAGTCTTTGTCAAAGCCAGAGTCCTCATCTAAGAAGTCTGCTGTAGGTTAACAGAACAACACGTGTAAAACTAAAATATTGCACATACGGAAACAACCATTGAAACCTAAAATTCTACTTCTGTCCAAAAAGAAAAACAATCATGTGGGGCTGCAATAT
>JAPSES010000219.1:3358731-3409813 GCA_029822895.1 Maxillicosta whitleyi | reverse complement strand
TACTTCTGTACAAAAAGAAAAAAAATCATGTGGGGCTTCAATATATATATATATATATATATATATATATATATATAAACATTTTAGCACATTAAAAACAAGGTTTTTTTGTTTTTTTTTTACCTGTTTAAATGTAATCATCATAATTATTGAAAGCAGTCATTCATGTGTTTTGACATATAGTCTACTCTGGAGTTTACTTATGGATATTTAGTAGTTGAACTTTGTGTTTCCAGAATATTTGTATGGCACATTTAGGAAATTTTATGACAATAAAGAAAACTGTAGACATTTTCTTATGCTTATTGTGTATGCCATTTCAAATGAAAGAGATTTATTATATGGTGTTTAAAAAAAATCTGTTGGTATGTGGTTTATTTAGAAATAGAGTACTTAATAATAGCTACACATTTTCAGTCTTCCCTGTGTTTGTGCAAATGGAATGAATGGCCAAAGTGTCATAAAATAAAAAAAGTAGTCCACATAAATAAAATAGAACTAGCTCAGCCACTGGCTCGGTTTTAATGTAGCAAATAGCTCACATTTTTTAAGATGAAAAAAAAATAAATAAATAAAAAAAAAATACAAGATTTGCTAAATGTATTAAGTACTTATACAACTGGATAGTGTAATATTGAGAATGCACATACTGATGAAATTATTTTAAAAAGTGTCATTCACTTCCTGTTTTGAGCCTCTGGTCTTGATTACACATTACACATACAAATGAAATGAATATATAAAATACTCAAAATAATTGAATGTTAAACAGATATTTTGTCATTGCTAAAACAGCACTTGTGTAATTTTTAATTTTTTTCTCATTTATTCAAACCCCTTTACAAAAGAAAAACAAATATTAGAGTGGCTTTATCAATATGTCAATACAAAATAATGACACTGTCTGGTTAGATGAAGAAACTAAAACAAAACTGCAACATGACAAAGTGCACAGGATTTTGTCTCATTTTTATAGTCTATAAACACTTTATTAATTACCTTGGTGTTTTATTCTCCTTTGAAAATCTGGAGATGTCTGTCCAAAGATGTCTTTTGCAAGGCTCAGTGGTTTCTTGCCTGATGATTTTGTAATATTATTCAGTGGGTGAAAAGTCTGAGGACGCATATCACATTTATCCTAAGAGATCACAAAAAGAAAGGAGAAAACCAAATTATATAAAACACGAAAATATTCCTAAGCACAACTTCCTAGTGCTTCATTTGTTTAGTAACAAACCTGATGGTGAAACACAACGGCCTCTTCCAGAGCGACGCCACAGAATTCACATGGAATGACAACATCACCCTCTAGTGGACTGGCAGGAGGACTGTAGGAGGCAGGAGAGAGTGACCGAGGGAAAGTGGGGATGTTGGAAGCCAGAGTGTTTGGCAAACTGTAGTCCAATCCTGAAGTGTTCTTAGTCATCCTGTCCTCTCGAGGTGGAGAGGCAGGCTGTTTGCTGAAAGATGCAAAGGCAGACGCAGGGCTGCACCCAGTCTGAGGGAAATAAAAAAAAAAAAAAAAAAAAGGTAAAGAGTGAAAAACTGTAAAAAAAACCAAAAAAAACATTCCTGACATTATTTTTTATGTATTAATAAGGGCTTCCTGTTAAAAAAAGAAAAAAGACCAGATGTGGTCCTTTTTTTGCCTTCTATATTCTGGATAGTGATTACGGTATTAGTCTAGTTATTTTATGTTTGGAATTATGAAATACCAGAACTCGTGTCATTTCAAGCTTTTCATTCCATCTTACAGACAAGACAGTGAGTTAATTGGACAGTAAATGTGTTGTCAAATTACTCCAAACTCAGCTCAATTTTGTGTTTTAAATTTGCACTTTAAAAAAAAAGACCGTCTAACTTGTATGTTATTACTAAATAACTGTTCGTTTTAATCTACTGTTATTACCTGTGTATAAAACTGTTTTTTCTTTCATGGAGTGTGCTGATGACCTGTTGGCCAGGTCACCCTTGTAAAAGAGATCTCAATACGACTTTATCTGATTAAACAAAGGTCTAATAAAAAAAAAAAAGAAATTACGTTTTCAACCATTATCCTCACCATACAGCTGGAGGACTTACTGTACTTAAGAGTCAAGAGTTCATCTGTAGACACAGAATACTTGGGCACATGGATGGAGGATTAGCAAGCAATCTCATAAGATAAAATAACATTTCAAAGACAAAAAAAAAGGATCAAAATTAGAAAACGTCTGATTTGAGTGGTGTGCAAAATGGCATGAGTTTTGACACTAATTAAAATACAACTTCCAAAGTGTCTGTTAAGAAGGGTTAAGTTTGTTAAACAGGTTTTGGTTGTACTTTTTAGTTCCATTGTTAAACATCTATACACTGCACTGATGTAAAGTGTAGATATGACCACTCAGTGCTATCTGAAGTGTACATTATACATTACATTAAATATTATATAAATATAACTAACCAAGTTACTCAGAATAACTACAACTCACATGTCTTTATTCCCTCTGTAACACAAAGGATGAGTGAAAAAGTCTCAAACCTGATGTAAAATAAGGTCCTCTTCAGGAAACAGCTCCTCGCAGAACTCACAGGGCAGCATTGTCTCTATAAAGACCATTTTCATGTTGAATGTATGAAATGATTATCAATATTTCCTCATAATGACATTAAGCACGCTAAATATTAGTAATGTACCTGTTTGATCACGGTCCTGGACAGGACTAGTGCTTGTTACTGTGCTGAAGTTTGGGTAGTTGTTGTTAGGCAGAGAGAGTGGGGAGCTGAAAGAGGTATTAGAAGTTTTTCCTATCGTGTGGTCCCAGATATCACTCCACAGACTAGCGTCTCCACCTCCAGCCACTGACTCTCCATCACTCTGCAGGCTAAGAGCCAACATGTAGTCAAGGCCTGATGAATCGTCATCTAGCATGCGTGCATCATGAGGCCAAACACTGCTGCTCTGATGCTCAAAGTCATTCTGCTCCAGCACTGCAATGGGAAAAAATACAGTGATTTCACAAAGTAATTATGGGTGCTAGCACAATACTGACTCTGATTAAAATTAAGCACAATTTATGCATTATGGAAATTTACTCAAGCTAAACCTCCAGATTTTAATAAAGAATGTTAATCTTAACAACATGTAGCAGTATCCAGCAGTATGTGGAACCCACATGAAGCATTAAAAATGAAGCCATTTTCAACAGTGTGTGAGACACAATTTTGATCACATTCCACGGGCTTTCAAGAGGAGTTAAATTTTTGAGTTGACTCTTGATGCTGTCCAGGACTGTAATTATTTGTTTACTGGAAAACAAGTATTTAATTGTCAAACACTTATATTTGATGGAAATTTAGTAATTTGTGATACTGCATTTTAGTGGTACCTCTTAAATTTTGATTATAAGGTAGTGGCACTTTTTTGGTTGCAACACTAGTATGGCACAGACTGCCAGAGGAAAGTGATCTTGTTAAAAACAAACTATGATCAGCTGGTTAACTATAATCAGATAATCAGTGGGGCTAAGCATCTCTTAGAGGTGGACACTGACTCTATATCTATGTGATAAAGTGTTTCCCTAACTATGCAGTTAATGTATGACTCTTACTTTGACAAAATGCAACTTTAAAGCTCTGTCAAACTACTGAAATAAAAATACAAATAAATAGACTTGGTGGGCAGTTGTGGTTAACTCACAGTGGCTAAAGGTTGTATTCCTGGGAGCAATATTCTTCCAGTCTCCAGAGCTCTGATATCCTCTTGAACTGTTATAAACTCTGGGACCAGGTGCTTGAGGTAAGGCCAGTTGTTCCGCTGCACTGATGTTGTTATTCTTGGGGCCTCTTTCTTGGGCTCTTAGGTGATTTCGGATAGAGTGGCCTTCAAACCATGTCCCTAAAGACTGTGTTTCTATTGGACTCCTATTTGTCCGACTGTTGTTTCTCTCTTGAGGTGGTGTAAGGCTTCCACACAAGACTGGATGCACTGCTTGTTCCCTTAGCATTACATTGCACTTGCAGTGAGGACATTGCTCAGTGCGTGTACCACAGTAATCCTCATGCTCTTTGGACTGACTGAAAACAAGCTCCAGGTCACAGTATTGACAAGGGACCAGCCGCTGAGAACACTCAGAGCTCTGAAAGAGATAACAATTATCAATACACTCAAGAAGTGGATTTAATCAGCGAGGATTAAAAAGAGGAGGACTGGTTTGTAGCAATACCTGGTGAATGTCAAAATGATTTTTTTCAATCTTCAAACCACACTTGCATGTAACCTGAAATGAAAATGAAAGATGTCCTTACACTCTCAGTTTCACTTTTCTTTATTATCAGCTGTGTTTTTGTAACTTACTGTTGTTATGCGAAATATAGCTTATACAAAGGGGTAACTGTGTGTACCTTTCTAAAAAAGTTTCATTAATGCATCTACATTCTATGTTTGGGAGAGAATGACGACTCTTTATACATATCAGATACTCAAAAGTACACATCTTCTCTTTTGTGTTACAGTAACAGTCTTTTTTTTCATGAAGTACAAGTCTCCATTAGTGCTGTGCTGGTTTTACCTGTGTATGTTCCTGCTGCTTGTGTTCCTCCAGATCTGACCGTGGAAAAGGCTCCTGGCAAACATCACACAGTGCAATGTTTCTCCGACAGTGGATCTCATGTGTGGTGAAATTAGCCTCAGGAATGTCATGCTTGCTACAGAAAAAAAATAGGGTGGGAGTTAAATTCAAATATATGTGACTAGCCATGTACATGTGGTTATATTAAGGGACATATACTGACCAGTTTCCACAGAATTGTGTATTTTCATCTGCCATGTTTTCCCAATGCCTACGGGTACAGTGTGACAAGTTAGATGTGCTAAACCTAAGTAGGTTGGCGCATAAAGCAAACGAATACTCAAACATCATATAATATGTTTGATATAATGTTACAACATTACACAAATAACCTTGCCTAAACACGTCAGGGGGATCTGACAATGTAAAAAAAAAAAAATGCTGTTTTTGGATCTGTTGAGGCGATAAAAATATCAGTATGATTGGCAAATTCAACCAGAAGAGTATATGATTCTTTATCGTAATAATAAAACTATAATCTATACGATTTCGGGGCAAAAATACAAATAACCTAGAACTGAATTAAAATGTAGCTGGCAATGTTATAGGTTGCAAGTCAAACTGGTTGACAGCTCTTTCTGTTTGCTTACCCAGTGTTTCCGGGCTGGTAGCTAACGTTAGCCGACAACGATGGACTGGATTTAAAAAAAGAAACTCCGCGTCAGCTTCTATCACCAAGCAGTTTTGGCCTATGCTGGTTTAGTAAAATCCATCACAGAAAGTTGGATGGTGTTACGTTCGGTTTTTTGGCAGCAGTTTTCTACGTGACGTTAGCTAGCTTATCGTTAGCAACAACCACCTAACTGCTAACCTCAACTTAGCTAACTAACTTCACGGGCTCTTTAACGTCGAGACGCTACGACAACGGCAGGATGGGGTTTTACTTTCCGGTCCACGGCAAAAGGGGAAAGCCGGTGTGAGGGCACTAATCATCAATTGATTCACCCGTTAAATAACATATGCTCAACATGAAATTCGTAGACGACACCAACTTGATAATAGCAAGAAAAACAGAACCCGATGTTTTCGTGCCATTATTACCCGATATTTGTTTCTCAGGTGGTTTTGACTTAATGTTAATAAGGATTCACGGTCCCTTTTCACGACTGGCATAATCACACTAAATTATACTTTAACACATTCTTATTACACCTTCACTTAAGCAACCCAAATCGGACAGTTATCAAAATTAGTCAAGGACATCGAGTTCTGGTAGTTGGGGTCCTTTAACTGCAAGTCAATCCCCAGGACATAATTGATTCTTGTACTCACACGTTCTGTTTGGGGTCCAGTTTGATTTGTCAGAAAAAAAAATCGAAATTTCTCTGTCTACTGTAGTGATACAATATTGATCAAATTATTTTATAATGCACTAATATTTCTAATGCAACACTTCCTAAAATCTAATTTTTCCAAGTCATACATGGGCGTTTGCATTTACAGAACCCATCTATCTCATCACTTTATATATTTTAATAAATTCATACCTTGCCAGTTAAGACTTAAGGCTAGTCCAATACTTACTCATTTCTGAATGATTTTATAACCTTCTCACAAAATATCCAATAAAAAAGAAAAACCAAAAGCAAACATTTTTCCATTACCTAATATTTTTCATACTTTTAGGTAAAATGGGGTTTTCGAGTTTTAATTTTGACTTAATATTATATAATATATAATTCATATCCATCAGCAGATTTCCCACTCACAATAAAAAAAAACACACGCCATCCTTTCAGTGTTTATTAAAGATTTAATCTACCAATACTGTCATAACAGACTTTTTCCATTTTTTGTAAGGCACAGTTTTGTTCAAATACAACCTTTACAGGAAATGTTTGGATGCAGTATGTACATCCCTGCACCTCTTGGTCAAAATGACCATCCAATAATAGGACATTATTGAAATATATAAAACTTTTCATTCATTTCAAAGCCCTTGCTCCTTATTAATCTAGAAGTTAAAGTCAATGAAATGTATTTTACAATGTAAAATGAAATGTAACTCTGTGCCAAGAGGTATAAACAAAAGTGAGAACAAACAATGCATAAAAAACATATGACTAAACTGAAAGAAGGGACTTAGTCAAATAAATGTCTCTAAAACAGGCTATTCAAGCAAAATATAATGATATGCCTTCTGATGACTGACATAATGGACGCAAAATAGTTTTTATGCCAAACAACTTTAAAAAAAAAGAAAAAGATTAATCACAATTAACATGTGGTTTTTGCACTGATGAAAGCATACTATACTTACAGAATCACCCTTCTCATTGCTGGGGAAACAATCAGTGATTTCATGTCTTGACCTGTTGTCTGGCTACATGATTGTCTGATATAATTTAGGTCCAACAAGTAGCAATAATTCCCTTGCTCAGATGTTGCCAAATGATACTGAATGGATAAACTAGCTGCATTCATTTGTAAAAGGATGGCAAAACAAACAGCCCTGCTGTTGTAGCCCAAAAAAAAGTACAGAAATGAATATGACTACAGTAATAACAGATCTCTGGAGGAACTACATACATCTCAGGTGACCTCTCCTTATCAGAGTTACATCTCTTAATTTTCAGTCTGGGGGAGAAATATTAGCAAAAAATTCAGAGTAAGTACCAGCAGTGAATAAACAAATATCAGAATTATGTGATTTATCTGCACTACAGAAATAATTCAAAATGACTGTAAAACTAAACATTCACGGACTATTTTTGCTGACAGGATATTTACTATATACTTATTTTATAGTCATGATTATGGAAGCTTTAACTGGCTGTCAAAAATAACTCTAAAGCAGATTAAAAGGATGTTTGTAAGCACTACGTCTTGCATTTTGCTATTTAAGTTCCCTGCTTGCATCAAGAAAATAGAAAAATGTGCAAAACACATACTGAAATAGCCACAGTCCAGTCTATGCTGATAGTTTTGTGGGGCAAGAACAAAGGCTTGTTACATGTCCTATTTGTATTCGACATGTCAACAGCAACATAGTGTATGTTTCTGTGGGATATTAGATATATAAGCAGTTTGTGCCTTCATGTTAGACTAAAAACATCAAAAAATAGTTTTGTCATTGATACAAAGTCCACAGTATCAAGTCTCACATGTCTACTTTTCCAAATCTATACTCTATGACAAACAGTGAAGAAGTATTGGGGATATTCAGTCAGTCACTGTAATTGCAATTGCTACATGTTAAAAAAAAAGTAAACTGCCTACAAAAATACGTAAAAACTGATGAGGCAATCAAAACACTATACACCATCTTTGAAGGAAAAAATAAGTTGGCTTTCACTTTAACGTCCGAATGCCATTGGTCCAATGTAAAGTTCAATAGGTTGCTCTTCACAGAGTTATTAACCACAGTCCTGTGAATGTGTTCTTACTACACTATACTATTCTACATAAACTAGAGTGGTAATTAAAAAAAGGCTCAAAGACAGCAAAAGAGATAACAGAGGAGTGAAAGGAAAAGTACAGTACAAATGTTGAGGTGAAGAATGTGATGAGAAGAAGGCACACAGTTAAAGAGTTCAGACTAGTTGTCACAGAGGTAGCAGAGATCACAGACATGAAAGAAAAAGAAAGTTTAAATAAAGGGACATTTTAGATGAAATGTCTATCTGTCCTTGGATCCAAGTTTCTCAATCAAGTCCTGCAGAGGAGCAAGCTCTCGTCTGTCGATGAGGTTGAACTCCTAAAAGACAAGGACATCTGACATTAGACTGATTTAGTGTTGAAGACTTCTCAAATGAAATATAATTACTGACAATTTTTGCAAAGCCCATTTGGGAAAAAAATGGACTGAGGTGACATGAGCACTTCAATGGTTAGACGTCCAGTATAATTCTTTACTCTGAATGCAATTAACATATGAGGACAGGCTGAATAATTCATAGGTTGGCCATGATGAAATTAGATCACATGTGGTGTATTTTTCAACATGGTCTCCTTTGCAGTTCAACTCTGCTGTAATTATTGGATCCCCTTGGTGTAGAAGGTTACATATTGATATTCAAAAGTCACCAACTATAGAAATTCTCACATCATTGCTTCAATGCTTCTTCTCAATCAATTGCTTTTTATGTCTGGACACAGATGGTAGCCAGAGGTGAGTGCAGGAGAAAATGGAGGGAGGTCAACCAGTTCAAAGCTACAGTCATATAGAGCAGCCATTACAACCACAGACTATGCTGGGCTATTGTCTCGATGGATCAAACGTAGTTGGCCTACGATTTATTTTTCAACTTTTCCTCACGTTATAATACAGTGTGTTAATGTAATGATGTGCTTTGGATAAAATAACTTGTCATGGCACACATTGCACAACTGCCGTCCCTCATAAGACATAAAATCAGTCACATTCCATTTATGGATATCTAACCATGGCTTGGCAAGAACAATTTAATGTTCATTATGCTCTTTCAGTAACTAGAGTAAAGTAGGGATGTCCCAATCTGACCTAAAGACTGGTATTGGCTGCTGATCTGGCAATTTGCTGGGGCTCGCCTTAGTGACTGAACCACTCAGTGATAGATCAGGGACAATGGCAGTTGCTCTTCTTCTCTTTGCCTTAAACAGTCTAAGGGATTGTCTTCTTTTGACTTTCGTGTTTGTTGGATAGTGACAGAATTCCTTCCACGCCGCCACCTACTGTTTTGACCCTGTAACACCTACTTGTACTTGGGCCACGGTACGTGCCCTGTGAGCGCAACATCTGTGGGAAAGATGTGAACATATCCGAGTACAGGATGAACACACCCTTAATCAGGGGTGGGACAAAAAATTGCCACTAGAGTATATTACATCACAGCACATTTGCATTTTTGTTTTGCACTTGCTTTTAAAAGGATGGACCTAAATAAAGTGTGACTTCACAGAAAATGGAAACATGTCAATAACTGTTAAAAATGTACAGGATCGTTTCACCTGAACAAAGAAAATGAAGTGCTTGAAGGAGGTGTTGAGGTGGGCCTCCTCCTGCAGCTGCATGACAGAGTCAAAATGCTGATGGTAGATGTGAGCGTAAACCCTGAACAGACGCTTCAGGATGGTTTTGGCCACAGACATGAAGTTTTTGGGGAAGGGAACTCCTGTGGGACAGAAAATGGTGGAAAATGCAGATGTCAAGAAAAGGCCACATGCTTGTGCCAACTAAGTGCTGTGTCTATGATTTTCTTGCTGTAGCTGTAAAATACTAACATAGTTAAGAAACATCTATTTCATTTTGTTAGTTGATCTAATAAGGAAATGCCAGTAAATATTGTTTCACAAAACAAATTTAATCTAAACAGTGACTTTAGGGGATGTTGATTTGTAACCCCATTTCTTGGTTTTCAACTGCTGAAATACCGACACTCAACCCTGTCACATCTCTGATAACAAATATTTACCACCAGAAACAGAAAAAACTCACCAATCTTCGAAGGAAAAAGTGTCTCATCATCCAGCTGATCCTGTACCCAGGTCATCAAGTAGTCTATGTACTTGGGAGCAGAGCATTTGATAGGCTTCTTAATGTTGGTACCATCAGCCCAGTGATACTCATATCTACAGAGAAAAGCAGAATTGTGGCAGGTATTATCTTGATTAATAACTGTTTGCAGACAAACTTATGAGACATAAAACACCAAAATGTATGTAACATGCACTCATCCTGTATTTGTTTAGGACATGACAACATAATTTTGTTGTGGATAATCTAAAAAAAGAGCAGGAGGAAGAAGGGAGAATTGCAAGATATCAACAGTCGTATTCTTGATGGCGGCTATGTCAACAGGAAGTGAACCCCGGTCTCTTCCTCCTGATTACAGACAGTCTTGGCAGGAGAGAGGATAGAGGAAGTGCCAGATCTAGATTCTAACAAAATGACTTCAACAGAGCCTGTATGTATGCAAAACTGTAATTCCTGTTTTCCTCATGTGACTCACCTCAACAACTTAAAACCTGTATACACAAAGTTTGTTTTATTTTCATTTCCCAAACTTTGACCCATATGTTAGAAGAGCAATTTACATCAGTGTATAGAAGTTGTTACTGAACTTAAAGACAGATTTGAAAAAACTAAATGTCATTCATGATGTTAAACAAAACTTCATACTGTTGATGGTTAAGTCTCAAGTCTTTTAATACTGATTTTTAAGTTTTTCTTCACAGATTAAGTATCTTTTCAGCTCCATTAGACACAGTCATGGTTTGACCTTCACATGTGAAGTTCCTCTTTCCTAATTTTACATCATGCAGACATCAGACCAAATGTTTCCTCCTGTTTAGTGAAGGAATTGAATGACATACATTTCAGTGTGTCACAGCATTGTACCAATCAGTGTTGACTAAAAAATCACATGTTCATCATAATCACGATATGAACATGTGAATAAACACACTGAAAAAGACTGTGTGAATGAGACTTTGCATGTGAAGATTTAACTGATCAGATGAAGCCCTGGATACATGGGCCATGCACTCACACCGTTTAGCTCATCAGATAAAGCCCCAGTTTGCCAACAGCTTCCATCAGATTAACTGGTGTAAATTTAATGACTATGATTTTAGCTTATTTACTGCAAGTCATCATGTCACTAAAGAACTGCGGATGTTCTTCATATACAGGTGAATCTCAATAAATCAGAATATCATCAAAAAGTTGATTATTTTCAGTAATTCAATTCAAAAAGTGAAAGACATCTTTATGTATAGATTCATCACACAGAGGCTAATATATTTCAAGTGTTTATTTCTTTTCATTTTGATCATTATAACTTACAGCTAATGAAAACTCAAATTAAGTATCTCAGAAAATGTTAATATTGTGAAGAAGTCCAATAATGGAGACTCATGGTGACACACACTAATCAGATAAATAACTCAATACACCTGTATATGATGAAGGCCTACACCTGTACTAAAGTGAGCTTAGTTGTTTCTGTGCCAAAATAAGTGAGCCAAATATGCTCTCCAGTCTGCAGTAGGCAGTTAGTGTAACCCCGATTACATTTACTCTGTTCACAAGCACTTTACTACAAAGTAATACCCGTCACATTCATTCAATTGTCTTTGTTATACACTTCTTACAGGAAACTGATTCACTAGCAATTACATTTTCCATAACCATGCATTTCAGCTAAAATCCTTTGTAACTATGAACACACTGCATTTTATTCTACCTTAATGACTCATATATAAACCCTGCTGTGCCTGAAAAGATTTGCCATTTTTAATACTAATTCTGAAAATTTATGGATGCCCCAAAATCTGAAATTCTGGGTTGATAATAATTAAAATAACAGTTTGTCTGTAAGTCAATCATTATTAATGTGTATGTATAATTGCAGGCTGTGAAAAATCAGTTGTGTACCAAACAAAAAACAAATCGCAGGATGACATATCCCATCAATATAATAAATTGTACTAGTGATTGTAATTGTATTGTACTGTACGAGTTAAATCAGTACAAAATAGATGGACAAAACAGACCATCACAATAGGTACCATTTCAATTAAAAAAAACACAAAAAAAAAACACCTAAGAGCAAAACTGATATTACCTTGGTCCAGCAGACATCACAGAGCATCTGGTCTCAGTGCAGAACTCTGTGATTGTGCCATACAGCATGTTGATCTGATTGAAGAAATCCACCGCTGAAACAAAGTTTAACAGTTAATTAACTCTTAAAGGCTTTTTAGAAAAACTAATTGTTATATAATAACTATTGGAACTCTTCTACAATGTTGATATACTGTTTCCAGAGCTTTATTGAAAACATAGATGTTGTACATAAAAGCTCTCTCAAACATTATCTTGTGTCAAAAGAATAACATTTGCCCATGAAGTGACATCTTCTGTAAGAATGTGTCTTATTTTCCTCCACTTACTGTTGACAGCTATCCACTCATTGAGATCCTCTCCATCTGGTAACATGACAGCTTGCCTCAGGTTCCCACTGCCCAGCGTCGCCTCTGCATGTTTCAGAAGCTCGTACTGATGTGAGCCTTCTGGGATGTTCTTCTTCGGCTTGAAGGTTTTAGATGAGCGACTGCCACTACAGAGAAAAATAATGAACAACTGCATGGCAACAGTGAGGCATTTGCACACTTTCTGTCAGAGTATGTGTTCGTGATGAGCCTTCACATGTGACAGTCCTTCCTGTCTGGGGTTTTGCAATCAACAGCTGCAAGGAAGCTTTATGTAGGACATCTATGAAACTAAATCCAGAACGACACTCATTAGGAGAATAAAGCGTCACAATGGTCATATCTGAAGCATAAAAACTTGTTTTGGCTAATTTTAAGTGTGACAAAAAGGATGCCTGTACAATGTGTTAAATAAATTAAGTTATGGAGATTACTTAGAGAATAAGAAATATGACAGCAAGAGTCACTGTAAACAATGCAAGACTTAATTACACTCTTTGATATTTAGCAACCTCATAGCGAGACTAAAGGTGGAAAAGGTGTGGAAGATGACTAATGTCAGCATGTTTAAGTCTTGTTTAATCTTATCAGACGAGTGGCTACCAATCCTCTGCTGTTGGCGTTAACCATCGAGCTAGCATAACCAAGTTAGCACGTAGTTCAAAAAGTTTACGTTGTTAAGAGCTTGGAACAAATAACCTAGCACAATTATCATGTAATATCAATTTCAAGAGTTATAAGCCTACGTAAGAGAACAGATCTAAGTTTGACGAAACATAGGACAGCTGAAAGTGGTTCGGTAGCTGCCTTGTCTTATTTTAATGTCAGTAACTTCCCCTGATGGAACTTCGCAGTACCGCAGCTAACGTTAACCGCAAACCCCGACTGTAACTAAAGCCTTTACTTACAACAGGAAGCTCATCTCGGCGGAGCAGTCGATGTAGAAGCTCAGAGTAGAACAAGCACCGAGTTTATAAAATAATCTGTTTTTACAAACAGAGTGTAGGAACCACTTGTCAACTGCCTGCTATTACTTCACGCTAGGCTAACGTTAACTCAACTGCACCCAGTGCTGCTCTTCCTCTATCGGATCTCCTCAGCAGCGTAGAGGGCAGACTGGCGCCCCCTGCAGGTGGAACCACGACACGTCCGTGTACGTACACATCCGACTCTTTCTCTTACTCTCTTAAGTGCTCCTTCTATTTTAATGCTTATTCAAATGTAAGGACTAATTTAGTGGTACCCTGAAATACAAGTTTTAGTTTGCCTTTTATTAACATTTGCATGTTTTTGTAACAAAAGTGATAATGTGACTGAGTTTTTGAACCAATATCAAGTTTACTCAGAACTGGAGAATGGAGAATCTATAATCAGAAAGAAGAAGTTCTAACTTATTTTTGTTGTTGTAATAAAAGAGATCACGTTAGTCATCACAGTGAGGCAGTGGTTAAAAAAGAGCAATATTCTTAAAACAATGACTGCATTCAATTTGCTTTTGGAAAATAATGATTTAGTTTCTCAAATTAATGAAACACCTTCATAAAATGTTGATTTGGCATCTCAAATGAATGGTTTAATAACTGAAAAATAATGATTAAGTATACCAGCATTCTGTTTCATAACAATGGCTTAGCTTCTCAAAATAATTGCATAACATCCAAAAAGGATGGGATACTTTCCTGTCCTCAACCATCACCATCATCTCCTCAATCATCACTTATGGTAGAGAGCTTTGCGTGACCCTATGAACCCGAGAGCACTGTTGTCTGGAGCATGGTGCTCCTGGTAGGATCTCAGGGAAAAGAACAGACTAAGGATGGTTCAATACTGCCTTGCCCCCCTGAAACACTGAATGGTAAAACAATCACCTTAGAATTAGGAGGAGGACCTTCAACTGAAGAGAGAATTAAAGCTGTGGTCAAAGCCAACAGAAAGCCACACGGTGGAAGGTTCTTCTTAATCTTAAATCTATCACAAAGATTGGAACATGGAATGTGCACTCAATGCATATCACAAGAAAAGCACAGACCATCACAAATGACATGACGATATGGCATCCACATATTTGGAATTGCTGAAGCCAGGTGGAAGGAAGCAAAGCAAGCCAAACATGATTAACATCAGATGAATCAATCATATACTCTGGGCACATGGGAGATTAGGCTGCTCGGTCAGACAGGGTGGCAAGCATGCTATCAAATGAAGCTCAGATGACTCTTTTGGATGGGAGTCAGTGAGTTCAAGGATCATTCTAACTAAATTTAAGACCTCACAGAAAGTGCATCAGTCGTAACATCATCCAATGCTATGCCCCCACCAATTATACAGAAGCGGAGGCAAAGGAAGAGTTCTACCAAAAGATAGAGGAAACCATGAGGAAATGCAATGAGAAGGATGCCACCATTTTGATGGGGGACGTAAATGCTAAGGTTGGCAGTGATAACATTGGCCTTGGAGTGATGAATGACAACGGAGAACTCTTTGTTAACTATTACACCATCCTCGTTATTGATAGGATCCTCTTCCCTTACAAACTATGCCAACAGGTCACTTGGGGCTCTCCTGACATGAACACAGAAAACCAGATGGATCATTTCTGCATCTCCAAGAGATTCAGGTGAAGTCTACAAGAGTGAAGAGGGGGGCTGATGTAGCCATGGATCACAGTATTAAAATTTAAGGTGAAAAACCATCCGCACCTCAAAAGGCAAGAGCTATATATAAGTGCAATACTCACTCATTAAGGGCAAATGCAATACAGCACACATAAATACACAATAGCATAAAAACTACCACATCTAGAACCCATGGATCCCCACAGGTCAATGAGCTACTCTAAAAATAATGGCCTACTTTCTCAAAATAACATTTCTCTCAATACTTAATATTTCAAAATAATCAATTTGTTTTTCCCAATAGAGGGATAGTTTCTTTGCATTAGCATAGGTGGTAGGGGTCAGTATTTACAGATATTATTTTATGTGTTTGATTTAGTTTTATAGGGCCTCATTTTCCTCACAACTGTTAAAGTTTAGTTTTGTGTGGTCCCAGTACAGATGTGGGATCTTCCAGTTCAGTAGAAACTTCCTATCTCGTGCAGGAGGAGGGGTGTGGCGGCAGATAAGTGACGTAACAGTGTACGTAAAAGGGGCCGGACATTAAAGCTCCTCTCATCTGTCCCTTCCCTTCTTCAGAGGCATCGGTCTGTCTGCCCCGGTGCTAGTGGTCGTGTTTTATTGCCAGCTGTGGTGTCTCTCTCTTGTGCTCGTACGTCAGGATGGCAGCCGTCAGGACTCTCAGGAAACTGTGCCAACACACCCAGCATCAACTCTGTAAACTGCACACGTCCGCTCCGAGGTGAGTAACCACCAGCAGCTCTTCAGAATGAGATGACACTTCTCTTCACGTTAGGCGGTTAATTTTTCAACCAGGAGGATATTTTTTCTTGTAGCTTTCTCCTCCGATTCTCTCGTTTTCTCCAGTACTTATTGTTATGGCTTCGGGTTTCGTACTGCGGTTGTTGGGTTTGGTTGTACTAAATGTCCGCATTTAGCCACATTTTGGCGCGCCCCTAGCGGTATGCCGGTAACATTGCAGGTTTTGGCTGGATGATGAAATCTGTTTGAGCCCTTGCACTCAGCTTTGGGTAGGTCTCAGCTGGAGGTGTTCAGACAGGTATTTATTATTTGTCATTCAGATCAAAATACAAGCCTGTAGTCTGACATCTGGGAGGACAAGCATTATGCAATAACTAAATATACTGCATCATCCCGTGCAGGTACTTATTGGAAACGTGCTGGTTGCAGCATGAGATGTATTTAATGCACTAATGTCCAACACATGTCTAAAAAAAAAAAAGAACCACTGAAAACTCATGTGACACTCCACATGATCTACAAATTGTAAACCACAAGATAGACATGACAAAGCCAAGTTAGGTTGGGGAAAAAGTTGTCACCTTTATAAAATGTATATAAAATGGGCATATCTTTGTAATATCTGATATAGACAAATTGTAGTTTTGCACTAGAGAAGCAACTCAATTTAATGTTTAGTAAAGTATTTTACACTTAAGTTCATGTAGCAGTAAATACAAACTTATAACAAGTAAAGAAATGTAACACGGGCCATTGTTTTTGTTGTTTTCTTTAACAAGAAGCTTTTTCTTCAGCAGAACAACTTTGCATTGTATTTCTTTTCAGGTTAAAGAGTAGTGTAACACATTCTGGTTTTGACACTTTTCCTCCAGGACCTGGTACACTGGCCCCTTGGTCTCACCCCATTTTGAACAAAGATGCAATAACTTACTGTAGGGTCAATTAGTTTTGTCAGAATAAAGGGATGTTACATCATTGTTAATGGCTCATTACTCTTCAGCTATTAGCTCCTGCTCAGTGTTTGTTGTTATATAAGTATCGCTTGGTGTACATTTCAATTCAGTTCAGTTGTATTTTTACAGTTTATTATCACAAATCAGAGAATCATCACAAAGGACTCTGCAATCTGTACTAAATAGAACAGAAAAACCTTTAAAAAACTTTAGGTAGATGCATAGAGGAGAGCTTTGTCCTCCAGGAAAAAGACAAGACAATGCATTAGGTGTTGAGTGAACAGAAATTAGCATGAACAGTGTATATAGCAGATTTCCATATTACATAAGATAACCCAGGGAAGCTGATGTAGACACACAGTGTACTGCACAGTACATCAGTATTAATCTCTGGGTGCATCAGATTTCACCCTCTTAAAGAGCATTCACACAAGTGTCCAAGTGCTCTAGGGACATGTTTCTTGGTCAGGTGGGGACATGCTCTGTCTAATTTTAGAACTTTGAAATGGTGCCACCATAGTTGGGTGTGAGTTACCCATACTTTCATGCGCCGCTGCATAAAGGAAAAAAACCCCACTGACTTTGAAGTGTTGTGCTTACTTTTAAGTTGTTTGCCACTAATTAACCAATTTGGCTATTTCTTCATTCATCATAACACAACTTCCTCACCCTCGACCATCTCTGCCTGAAGCAAATGATTTGAAATCTACATAGAATGGAAAAGAAACATTATAGAACCAGCTACATACTGATGCAACTTTTTCTAAGCGAACAGTAAGGACATGGGTGGACATCACCAAAAAATGGTACTGTAATGAGTACATGAATTTAATTGGTAAATTATGATTTGTCAATTTCCTTCCACGAAACTCACCAGAAGTCATAATGTAAAGGCTTATTTTGGAAACATTTTCCTCCACAGTAACCCTCCTAGTGTTGCTAGGTTCCCAGTACAACACCGCACCACAAATATTTGTAGGGGCAACACTGAGATTGAGTACATTCTTCTGGACTCAAAAGCACTGTTTAACAGTCAAGAAGATCATACGAAGCTGATAAGTCCATTAGTGTTATAAAAATAATTGAAATAATTTAGGTTTCTGTTTCAGGCAGCTCAGTAAACTCACAGGCTCTTTGAGTGCTTCAATTAAAACACTTTTTAGTTGACGGTAAGATTTGTTTGATTCTTGGAAACGTGCTGGGTTTTTCTCAGTATGTTGATGTTTAGTACACATGTACTGGATTAACTGGAAATAAAAACTGATCATCGTTAAAACTGTTGCAGGTTTAGAGTTGTAAAATGAAATATCCGAAACAGAGCTAGGGAATGTGTAAATGGATCTATGGCCATTTATGTCCACTGACCAAACTGTCTCTGCTTACTAATACCAGACAGGAGGCGGTGGTGATCTCAGGAAAGAAACTAGCGAGGCAGATTCGTGAAGAGGCCCGGGCTGACGTGGAGAAGTGGGTTTTAGCTGGCAACAGGAGACCCCATCTGAGTGTCGTTCTTGTTGGAGACAATCCTGCCAGTCACTCCTACGTTCTGAATAAAACACGAGCTGCAGCTGATGTCGGTGAGTAAAAAATGCTATTTGTGTGCAGATTGATGGCAAAAGCACATGTTTACTAGTGTTGTAAATGATATCCTTACTTAACTTTCAAATAGGAATCTCCAGTGAGACCATTCTCAAACACTCAGACATCAGTGAGGAGGAGTTACTGGACCTGATCTACAAACTCAACACAGACCACAGTGTGGACGGCCTCCTGGTCCAGCTGCCTCTGCCAGGTACAGAGAACCCGACATAAGACACATTCACTGCTAGGGCTGCTGTAAACTAGGTTCATTGTATACAATGTTATGAAAATTGACTGATCATACCATGAACATTAGCTCATCTACCAAAAAACGATGCAGAATCTCGCCTATGTTTGTGCATCTCTTCCCCACATCATCTTCAATAAAACACTTATAATGAAGTTCAACCAAAACAACCAGAACTGATCGTTAATTGCTTGTGTTAATGGTGTTGGAATTTACAAAGACAGTTTGGAGCAGTGTTGGCAGTGGACACCACCACTACCTTCTGTCTCTGAACATTACATAACAATATGTGTCAAAACCAAAAAGATGCCCTTTTTTCCCTGACTGTTTAGTTTTTATTGTCTTGCAGACCACATCGATGAGCGCACGATCTGTAATGCAGTTTCCCCAAGTAAAGATGTTGACGGCTTCCACGTAGTGAATGTGGGTCGGATGTGTCTGGACCAGTCCACCATGCTGCCCGCAACTCCCTGGGGTGTCTGGGAAATGATCAAACGTACAGGTAATAGTGTTCACCACATCTTCAACTCTCAACATCTTGGGGTTGTTATTCTGCAGGTTGTATCACACCCTATTGAATTAAATGATAAATGGTCTGTACTTGTATAGCGCTTTTCACACCTTCTCACACACACACACACACACACTCGAACACCAGTAGGCGGCTGCCAAACCCTACTGGGAGCAATTTAGAGTTCAGTGTCTTACCCAGGGACACTTTGACATGTGGACAGTCAGAGGCAGGATTCAAACCGCCAGCCCTTTGCTCTTTGGATCACCTGCAGTTGAATCACACCCATCTTCTCTTTCAGGAATCCCTACACTTGGGAAGAATGTAGTGGTGGCTGGACGATCCAAAAATGTGGGCATGCCTATCGCGATGTTACTGCACACAGATGGTCGTCATGAGAGACCGGGAGGTGAGTCAAATTGAGGATCTATATAGGTGGTTCACACTCATTCAAGGGACTGTTGGATAGGAAGTGCTCTGTTTAAATTATAAAATTAGGTCATAAAGACAGACAAGTTCAAGTCGCGTAAACTAAACTTTTATTTATTTTTTGTAGGTGATGCCACAGTCACCATTTCCCACCGTTACACTCCAAAGGAGCAGCTCCGCCAACACACTCAAATAGCAGACATCATTGTGGCCGCTGCAGGTTTGTGTTGCTGTTCTTGCTCTGTATCTGATTTTAAAATGCGTTTGGTGGATGATCTGTTGTCTAAGTATTTTTTTAATCTTGAACTTTTAGGAATCCCAAACCTCATTACTGCAGACATGATCAAAGAAGGAGCAGCAGTAATCGACGTTGGGATAAACAGAATCCAAGACCCTGTCACTGGCAAGAGCAGACTGGTCGGAGATGTGGATTTTGAAGGTAGGGCTTCATAGTGAAAAGGATTGTGATTTTTTTTTTTTTCTTACAGGAGCTTGAAGGCTGGATTTGCTTTAACTTTTTCTGTTCCTGTTCAGGTGTGAGACAGAAGGCTGGGTTCATCACCCCTGTGCCTGGAGGTGTAGGACCCATGACTGTGGCAATGCTGATGAAGAACACCATCAAAGCGGCGAAGAATGTTCTGCTGTGTCCACCTGAGAGGATCCGCATGGCAGCTGCGTCTTGATTGAGCAGAGTAATTCCAGCTGCACTGACACATTCCACCCATGTCTCCCTCCCCCTGTACTACAACCCCGCCCCCAATTTTTTTTTTTTTTTACTCTGAGCAACCTGATAAGCTTGCACATGGACTGGAAAGATGATAGCTTTAAGGCTGCTGACATCTTTAATTTTCTCTTTTTAACATCAACTCCAGCCAATCTCTGTTACATTCACTCATGCAGCTGTATGAATTACGTAACAGCTTTTTAGTATTTATCATGTACCATGTCTCTGGTGTATGGGGCATATAGAGAATGTTTTATTTATTGCTACAGTGACAAAATGTTTAAACATGAATGGAGACAGTTTACAGTATTTAACAGGTTGGCAAACTTCAAGCAGAGCCAATGGGCCCTGTCGTTTACTTTTTATTTTCACAGTTGATTTAGCCATATTTACCAAGAGTGATAAGGGCTAACATTTTCAGGAATAAAGTATGTTTAATAGTATACAAGCTTTAAAGATTCACAAATGCCTTTATAAAGCCTTGGAATTAAATACAAATATCTTCTCACATTGATGTGTCTCTTTTCTTTAATTGCACAGCATTGGAAATTAGGTACACATGTTCCTTTCTGTTTCATTTGCTGTTTTCTATATATAATTCTCTTCTCCCTCTCATCTGTGGCCTCATCATAAGTGAATCTCTATCACAGCACTGGTGTTGAATAACCACTTATTTCTGGGTTCTTACTGGTGACCAAATTTCTATGTATAGTTTTATAAATCCACACAAATGTCTGAGTTATCTGATTTACAGTATAATCATTACTTCTTTTATAATCTTTAGTGACTTTTTTGCATTATATCTAGATATATTATTAATCATCTATATATCTTATAATAGCTGTAAATATGTGTATATTTTAAATATCACTAATCATAGCGTAATTGCATGTGATATCTGTGGAACTTACTACCTAACGCTGCTTCATTTTGCATCACATCACTTTGGCTATGTCCTGGAAAAAATGTCACTTGGGGATCTATGCTATAAAGCTAATGATACCTATAGTTTTGCCAAAACTGTTAATATAGGCCTTATGCTAACACTAGCCAAACTTTTAACTGTATTCTCTCATTTGAGTGTATTTAGTGGGGTAGAGACCTTGCCTGTGCATGTATCATTTTAGACATGAAAATCTACATCAAACCCCCTTTTGCTGAAATTAACTCTCAAGAGATCAACTCTCTATTGATTATACATTTTGATTTCTTTCCCTGTGCTGTTTTTATTGTCTTTGTATTTTATTCAATTGTATTCTGTTCAATTCTGCTGCAATTTGTTGGCATAAAACTACACACTGTGTCTTTGTTCAAAATGGGAAACGCAACTATCCAAAATACACAGTATTCCTTTAAGAATGTGTTGACAGACCTCATCAATTTGTGAGCACCCATATCCCTTACATTCCCATTTCTAGTTTATGGAGACCTTCATAGTTTTTGTCAATGTGAGGTAACTAATGCAGATACAGACTTGCAACTATAGCACCAAATTGTAGCTGAAGGTCTACTGAAAAACTAGTATGCAAACGGATTTGACGTATCTTCAATAGTTATGGAGATAGATCCTGGAAAAAAAAAAACACCATTAAAGAAATGTCGATTTTCGCGAATAACTATTCAATAACGATATTCTAATTGCAGGGTATGCTTCCGTGGTCAAAGGATCCACTAAAATAGCAACAATAACAATAACAAAAAAATAACAACAACAAAAAACCAAACATATATGTTGGTTGTCTTAATTGTTGAAATAAAATATTATTAAAAAAAAAAAAAAAAGTTGGAGCGTATACCATTGACAATTGAGGTTATTTTGCCACGGTTTGTTAATTTCTTTCTTAGCAGCATAATTCCAATTTCTTTGGGTATGTTTCCAGTGTCAAGAATCTAATAAAACAGAAACAAACAAATAAATAAATAAATAAATAAAACAAAAGTGGGAGTAATAGCGGGGTGTCAAATATGTGTGAACTGTGCTGCTTGGCGGAGGTTTGCACTCTCTGAGTGCTTTTCTAGATTTATTATTGATTTCCATAGGTTAACGGTAGCATATTCATTTCACTAACTGTAATTTTATGTATTTTGCTGTTGAAAACATGTTAAATTGTTAAAAGTGCTGTGTACCTGTATCTGTTATGTTTCAAGAGACGATCGCGTGTGTAACATTTTTGTTTATGTCAAATTCTGCGAGGAGCATGGAAACAACCTGAAAAACCTCTCATTCCTTTGTTTTATTTATACTTACAGGCCTTTCAATTGATTTTAGTTCACTTAATACAATATTTAATCCACTATTTGTAAATATATTTTACACGTAAGCAGTTTTGAGTGAGCCGTGCAAAGGTAGGAACTAGAAACAGAAAGACATGTTTCTGGACGAACGTTAATCAAAGACGACCACGCTTCCGTAAACGGAGACACATGAGAACAACTTATGTTAGTGTTGTGTTATGTTACTTATGTTAGTCTTTGAATGAATACACAGGTAGCATTTCCTTTCTGTGAATATTTTCGTTAGAATTTGTCCGTGATGGACCGGAGCAGATCTCCAGACAGGGTGAGTAGAGACAAAAAACAAGACAAGAAGAAAAAACGGAGACGCTCCCCCTCGTCTTCTTCATCATCATCGTCATCTTCATCATCAAGCAGCAGGAGCCCGAGCAGATCCTCCAAGAAACCACACAAGAGAAAAGGTTGAGTGTGTCACCGTTTACAACAGCAGAAGTCTCGGTAGTGAATGCTCGTTTTCTAACCGTCTTTTTTGTTCCTCAGATATAAAAACACAAAGAAAGAAACGCAGAAGAAGCTCCTCTTCCTCCTCCTCCTCCTCCTCTTCCTCCTCCTCTTCCTCTTCGTCGAGTGATGAGAAGAAGAAAAAGAGCAAAGCCAAGAAAAAAAAGAGCAAGAAGAAAAAGGCCAAGCTGAAGAAACAGCGGAAGAAAGAGAAGAAGAAGAAAGAGAAGCTGAAGAAGAAGGAGAAAGAGAAGGAAAAGGAAAAGAAGAAAGCGGTGGTGCTGACCTCCGCTGCTCCCCAGAAACCTGCGTCCTACCTGGAGGTGTGGCAGAGTGAGGAGGGGGCCGTGGAGCTAGGACCCGGTGGGACTTTTTGTCATTCACTCCTTTTATCAGGGGCCACATACCTACAGCCTAATATGATCGCACGTGTCCCGAATCAGTAAAACAGTCAGTGAATGAAGTAAAATTATATTATGAAAATGTCTACAAAGTATCCTTTAAAATGTGAAACAACATGAAATTTAAGAAAAGTAAAATAAGAAAGAAAATTAAGTACAATTTTAACAGTATTATGCCTCTGCGTATCGTTTATGAATGTGCATTAAAACTTACAGATCACAGTGGACCTACAAAGGTACAAAACATAATATTGAAAACAACTGCACTTACATCCTTAACCCGTAAAGACCCAAACTTCCATGGCTGACCAAAACCTACAGATCTAAACTGTTTAATACCTGTTGATCCACTAACCCCATCAACCCATGCACATAACTGATCAAAAAATACAGTTTGTCATCTTTTCGTGGTCAACACATATGAGTCATTTGAATGTTCAGAGGCTCTGTAGTTACCATGGAAACACTGCCATCTTCTATAATATTGGTTCACCAGTAAAACCCATGGAGTGGATGGAGACTCTGAGTTTATGTTCAGTTAAGGATAGATTTTACTGAAGAAGTCACTTTTTTTTGTTTTTGATATAATAATCCTCAACTGTAAATTGAGCTTTAATGAGAATCTACATGATCGGTGAATTAAATACAGGAAAATACCTGATTTATACTGGTAAAACACAAATTACAGTGGATAATATCATAATGAATGGTGATAATCATTTAGTAAAAGTTAAATGTATAGAAAAATCTATTTGGGAACTACCATAAAAGTAGCACAGGGGTCTTTATGGGTTAAGACATTTCATGTTCAAATTTTTTCAGGTTTTTCACATTTTTTATGAAAGAATTGTTTGTAGATGCAAACATTTTCATGTAATTTTAATAGTTTACTGTAAAACAAAGAGAAAGATTTGGAGTAGTCATTTGTAGGTTATTATGACAGAAGTTTACTGGTAGGACTTACACTGAGCCAAATGATTTGGACACCCTTGATTGTTAATATCTTAAGTGTAATTTGTGCATTTCACAAATTCATCTCACATTTGTTACGTCCCTGCTTTATACTCATGTAGTGGGTTTTCAATTCTGCAGCTATCTTTATGACCTGTGACCGTTCGCTGTGACTTCTACATTGGTGAAATTACTGTAAAACTACATCTATACTACTAATAATAATAATAATATTAATAATAATAATAATAGTACTTGAATGAAAACTAGAGGATACAATGATTTAACATTTAGAGATTTATTAATATCTATTTAAAGGAATACAAGATGTGCATTATACGTAGATTCTTTTTTCATTTCATTTCAATCTAAGGAAGAAGAAACAATAGTTAAGGCTCAAAATATGGAGTTTAGAGTCACAAAATCATGCAGTCATTCAAAATTAAAACATCCGTAACTAAAATAGTTGTAGGATTTTGCCAAATCCTATGACTTTAAAAGAATATTTTACATGAACTTTTCAAGAAAGTCCATGTCATGAACTGGAAAAACATTGATTTATCAAAAAAAAAAAAAAAAATTCAAAATCACTCGTCCTTTCAACAGTTGCCAAAACAGTCAGTCAGTGAATCACTTAGTTGCTTTTAAGTTGGTTTCATAATAGGTTATAAGTCCACAACACCAATAAAATACTAGATTTTTTTTCTCTTTATGTGATGATTTGTTGCTCTCTGTATTCAGAGAAACTATACATTTTCCTTGGATTGTTTTAAATTCACAGGAACTTGATAATCTATGAGATTAATTGATAATACCATTCACGGCTTTTGCGATATAAGCATTACAGCACTGACAAATTATAATATCTTGTAGCATCTGTGAATCCTATCCTAATTATTATATTTACTGTCATATTAATAGAAAGAGACAAATGATTTATGTTGTAAGGGTAGTTAGTTAAACCCTTTATAGAAAATCTGATTAAATAGGAATGTTTGTTTAGGAGATGACATAAATCAAAAATCACACAATCCAATTTTTCCACAGAGCACCGGTACTTCCTGGTGCTCACAAATACCCAATAACACCTAGATATTACAGCAGTAGGAACTATGTTATAAACAGAATGATGATTATTGTTCCTTTCAATCTCTTAATCCATATCTGTATTTTTTGTTTATGGTCATTATTTTTGCAGTTATGACAGATGAGCAGAAGGCCAGACTTTCTACCAAGAGACCTCTCACCAAAGAGGAGTACGAGGCCAGACAGAGTGTGATCCGTAGAGTGGTGGACCCTGAAACAGGACGCACCAGGTGAGTTAGACACCACATCCTGTTAGTTTACAGTTACAGGCATATCTGGAAGGAGCTTTTTTTTTTTTTAAACTCAGTATAAATGCAGGTCTGGTAGTTTCATACTACCTTCCACATACAATTATTGTAGCTAATTCATTTATCAGACAGGGGTAGTTATTTGTTTACCTGCTTTACTAGTTTCAGCTACTTCCTGTAGCCAAAGGGTTCCCAAGGGGTCTTAAAAATTCTTGAATTTACAAATCTGCATTTAATAATGGTATGGTAATGGTAAGTCTTAAGTTATATTGGTATAAACCAGTTGGCTGTGTTGTGTTTAAATGTGTGGGAAATGTCCAAGCTGGTCAACAATTATTCTAACTTTGCACAACAGTGGGAATCAAGGCATTGGAGTAAAAAAATAAATTTTCTTAAATTCTAGGAGTCTCAAATTTTTGTCAGTATAGTTGTGAACTGGGCATTAATTCTGTTCTAAGTGGTGTTAAAAAGGTTTTGTGTTGAATTTAACTTGTAGGAACATTGCAAACAAATTTAACAGAATTCGCTGGTTTTCCTTTGCTCTTTCTCATGTTGCTTGAAAATCACACTTTGTACACAGAGGTTCCCTTTATCTAGTGGTGTTCACATTATGTGTTTTTTTTTTTATTACTGACACCTGCTTTTGCTATTCCAAAGTTTTGAAGATCATAGAACTGAACTGACCTTCTTTAGCCATGTATGGGTGACAGTGATTTTTAAAGAAAATTTCTAATATCTTTCTTCTCTATAAGAGAACAGAAAGTTATTGTGTCTTGTAGTTACTCCAAAATGTCATACATTATTCTAATACTGCTTTACACATTTTTAACTAAGTTTAAAAGATAGATTCTCAAATGTTGCTTAATTTTTCACTTTCTGGTCCAAAACATGGTCATCACAGTTCCAGGTTCATGTCAACAAGCGTCATGAATCATGGGTTCACAGTCCAGTTCAATCTTACACAGTCTTACTTAATGCCAGTAATATTCAGTGTTGGAGGCAAATATAACAAGAAGCATTTCTATGTATTATTTTTTTTTGACAGGGGCCATCAGAGATTTGTTCACAAAGACAAACTGCCCTTGATCACATGACTTAAGTGTCATGAGTTTACTGGTGTTTAACAGGTCAAAGATGAAGCTCAATGCATTTTGCATTTGGTTTATATTTGAAAACATCATTTAGAAGGGATGGAAGAGGACAGTAAGAAAACAGATCAGTATTACTGCTACAGATCTTTGCAGAAATGAGATCGCTGTATGAGTTCTCAAAAGAATTAAATAAATTTTTACAGTTAATTTCACATGTTGTTCTATGCTTTGACCATACACTGAAACTTTACCTCTGACAGATTAACATAAAATGTATATCATTGCTATCTTATCCGGCTCTTGAATCGTTTTAAAATTGTACTTTTTCTGTTTCTACAGATTGGTGAGAGGAGAAGGCGAAATCATTGAAGAGATAGTGAGCCGAGAAAGACACAAAGATATAAATAAGGTAGGAGGTAAAGTCTCAGCTTTAACTGTAACATGGAAATATCGTCTGGAAATATAATCTCTAACACTGAATTCATTTTAAAGCAAGCCACCAAGGGAGATGGGAGCTCCTTCCAGAGAAACCTGGGATTGAACAGGTAGAAGATCATGCAGATCATGTCCACTCTGCTCCAACTCCAATGTGATGCAGCTGTTAAATAAGGCAGAAAAGTCTGTTGAAAATATTAAGCAGATTGCATATTATTATGCATCTCATGTAAAGGATTCACATAATTGCCTGTGATTAACTGTACAGTTGTGAATGTCCAAAAACAGGGATATTTACATTTTACTCTTAACAGGTTAAATCCACATTAAAGCTATAATTTCCTACTGGTCTGCCTTGTACAATCTGTCCTTAATATGAAAGTGATGTAAAGAAAATGACTGATGAGTTTATTGTTTTGAGGGAGTTGACCTATTGTAAAAGACGCAGTTAATTAACATCCTTTCCCAAACAATTTGCACATCCTATGTGTATTTACACTGATATTGTGCATATTTATTTTGTCCACGTGGATGTCACTTAACTTCAAATGATGTTTGACCTTTGGAAATGGTGAAAATAAACACTATGATCAATGGCTGCTTCATATAAAGTCAGCCAATTCTTACTGTGTAAAGTATGAAAGACATTAAGGAGGTGATGTAAATGTTCAGTATTCTGTGTGACTGTGCAAACATTTGTTTTGTATTTTGCTAAACACTCAACACCCACTCCTGAAAGTGTCTTATCACACCTTTTTCCTTTCATTTTGGATCTCTGTAAATGTTTGAACTGATCCCAGAAACATTAAAAAGTTGTGTTAACTGCAGTGAAATCTCTGTTGTTTCATTTTTTTTCCCTTAAGAGGTGATACATATACAGTATTTTTAAGAGCATTAACATTTTGCATGTGAAAAAAGGCCAACATGACTTTGTTCTTTATATGTTCTTTATACACTGTACATAAAAACACAAAAGAATGGATAAAATGAAGTTATCCAAAACCTACAAGATACACACCCTGTACAATGAAAATATTTTCCAAGATTTTACCAAGGATGTTGTATATAAATACAGCCTATGAATGTTAACGGTAACAGTTGTGCCGCTGCATTAACCCAGGGAACAGAGCTGGAGACAGTGATGGACTGCCTAATGTTGGTGAAATATGTTAAATTTACACCAATAGATTTCTCGTTTGAGCACTTTTCTTCAGAGTGAAAATATGGCCTTTTCTTGTTTCCTCAAAGCCGAGTGCACACAAACAGTTTATTCTTTTCCACAAAGCAGATTCAGCAGCATCCACTCTGGGTTTCACAACATAAAGGCCAATATAAGGCAGAAAAGGGAAATGTAAGGCCTCTTATAATGTGTGTCAGTAGCAGGATCGAAGCGACCACCTGCCTGACAGATAACCATGATGCTTATTCTTTACATTCTCTGGATGTTAAAATCCAGTCAATTCTGATTCTTCAAAAAAGGGAGTATGGTTCGGCAGTTGTCAACTTTAGATGAGTGCATGTTTTGTAGCACTCTGTCCTTTTCCCCAAAAATGAAGATTTTATGTACAAACAGCCATTTTCTATTCAGCAGCTTCCTGAAGAGTTCTCTTAATGCCTTAAAGCCAAATCTTAAAAAGGTCAAAATGCAGAGGGATGGCAGTTTGCACTGACTTTTCAGTTAATCAGCAAAAATGATTTAAGAAGTTATAGGTACCTTTATACTGGGAAGTACACTCGGTTGAACATACAACCTCCTATCATTCACACAAACAAGTCATAAAAACATCTCTCATGTCGACAAATACAGCTCAGCAGCACCACAGATGGAGTCAATTTAGCCCAACTTAGCTACACAAACAAATTCAACCCACTAATAGGTGGGATTGATTTCAGGAGTGTTTGTATTACTCACTGTTAGTTTGGCTGACTTTATAAACAAGTGAAAACACAGTAACAGAAGACAAAGTTATGACTAAACACGTCTGTCCTCTGAAGAAAACCAACTGTAGTATTTCATACTCTTATCAGGTCAGTGCCATGTTCTTCTCAGCTTTTTCAGTGGATTTGCTAAGTGTTGTAGCTCACTGGTGCAGACATGTGCATCTGTAGTTTTGACAACTGTATAATATGTGCCTGTTCACCTGATTGTCAGTGCACTGTGGTATTTGCTCCGTGTGATCCCGTGGTGTGGTGTGATATTGCACGTTTCCCCTTACACATGAGGCCATATTGGTCCATTAGCAGTCAGCTCTGACAGACATAATTTAAAGGTAGAAATCATAATCTTCCCTCTTTCAGAAATAAATGTCTAACAGCATAAAATAATTATTAGCTCTGTGTTCCTACCTCTGACAGCATATTGTACAGAATTTACAATTTGCAGATTTTTCTTCCTCTAAAGGCGCAGCAAAACAGAGAAAGAGACCTAAACCTATGGAGGATTATCTATGAGCACATTCAATGCCATTCAATGCCATTTACAGCTTAGGGATATCCAGAAAGACTGTATCCCCCATCTCCAAAATAGATAATAACAAACATACAAGATACTGTAGGACACACAATAGCAGTTCTGTTGATACAACTCAGGTCATCTGCAAGAGAATAGAATAAAAACACAACACGCAAAGACCTCCTAAGTTTTGGCATTTGCAACTTAAAGTTGAAGAAAAATAAAACACAATGCAGCTAAAGTGTAATCTTAAAACACATTTTGTTCACAAAATCAATACATTTTAAAATATCTAATATCTTAAATAACAATAATTCTCATCGTCAATCAATAAAGTGTATCCTGAATGAGGTGGTGTTTACCCCAGAGTAAAGACACTTGAAACTGGTCTTCAGTGGACCAGATACCAGATCTGCACTGTAATATAACAATTATGTACAAGCCTTCATAAGGCATTCAACTACATACTTACACAATCTGTTCATTTTTACACAGAAGACCGATCATTTCCTCTCTGTCCGTGTACAGTATATCATTCCATACTGTTTACTTTGGCACATAAATCATACAGAAGTAGGTGTTTTTCCCCCATAGCTGAGTCAAACCTTATTCAGCAGCGGCGTATGGTGAGATGTGGTGAAATGCTATAAAACCCCAGGAACAGTTGGAACTGCAACTGTAATTAAAGGGTAATTTCTCAGTTTGCTTTGTATCATATTTGGATGGTTCTTTGGCCTGAGGGAAGACTAAAAACAAGCAAAACTGGAATGCATGGTTTGGTGATCAGCCATCAGAGTTTAACAGAATTTTGCCATCGCTAGACGTGCATGCATAATGAAGAAGCTCTTAATCAAATCATTTCACATTGGCTTTGAAATCACTCACACATTGTTTGGCATTAATGATTAATTACAATATTTTCATACAAACAATCTAACAAAGATTCATTTTGGCTACATGATGGTGTGAATGTATGCTCACACCCAGAAAATAAAACACATTCAGTCCAGTTTTACCTGATTCTCAGTTCTGCTCTCAGACTAGAACATTTCTGATTATCACATAAAAAGGACGAAGCTTTAAAACTAATATATACAAAGTTATCATTATTAATTGTTGTGCTTGCAATACTCAGTTAAAATGCAATATTATCAACACGTGGGTTTGACACAGGCTGAGTGTAACCACGCTGTGTCGCTTACTGTATAATTACACATCATGGGGTGCTCTGATCTAAAAGCCTGTTGTAGGAGGTAAACTGACTTGTATTCAAGACTGATAAATATTTACTCAACAGTAAGAAACAGTCTGGATTACATATTTTCTGTCTGTGTTCTGTGTGCATGTTCCCACTTCAAGATGTTTCCTGAAGAAACTCTGTATAGTTCTGTGTGTGTGTTTTAAAATAAATATAACAGCTTCTTTATATAGATATCTGTGTTGAGTGCAGTGCATCACTGACATTACTTTTATAAAGAGTGGTTTGTACAGTAGCACCTTATATTTTCACTGTGGTATTTACCCATCTGGTGCAAGCCAACTGTTTCTCACTCTTTGCATTAATTTTTTCACATCTCTTTATTAGCACTGTGTCTCTAAGTCTCTCTCTTGAAGGAGTTTTCACAAAGTGTCTCTAATCTCATTTTGGGCTGAAAAGACCCGGTTCCAGCTTTGTGCTGCTGCTGCGGCCCCAGCAGCTCGCTGTGATGCTCATGCTGCGCTGGGTCGCTCCCTGGTTATGGCTGTGAGTGCGCTCCAGACGCTCCCGCTCCAGACGCTCGCTGTCAGACTGGCTCTGCGTGCGCTCTGGTCTGTTGTGGATGTTGCCTGTTGGAGAGCTGGGGGCCGGCTGAGAGGAGATGGTGCGCAGCAGGTGGTTTCGTTTCCTCAGGAAGTCGCTGTTTGCACCCAGACCAAAGCTGCCTTTACGCAGCACCATGCGCGCACTGCTGGACTTGGCTGGTCGAGAGCGGTGGTTGTACTCCAGCTGAGACAAGTGAGCTGCATATCCCTCTGTTATGAACTGTTGAGAGGAAGAGAACAAACACATATGATCAGCTGGTATAATCATCTATGGGTAAGGTTAGTTTTAAAAGTGGCAGTATTAGAATAGAATAGAATACTTTTATTGTCATTGTGTGATACAATAAAATTGTGGTGCAGCTCCAGTTCCACAGTGCAACAAATTACAAATACACTTATAAAAAACTGTTCACAGTATAAAACTAAAATATTAATAAAACTAATAATAATAATAATATATACAGTATAAAAACCTATAACAAACAGCCAGTGCAATTGGCAACAGTCAGTTAGACAGCTCAGCATTTTGGAATAAATGCTAAAAAGTCAAGATTCCTCCCTTTAATTTTAGGTATAATAATTAGCTGTATTGCCAAGTACATTTTTGCATATGAGGAATTTGTCTTGGTGTATTGGAGACAAACAATATCAACAATACTAAACATCCATCCATTTTCAGAACTTATTTATTATTAGGGTCTGGGCCTATCCCAGCTACCTGTGGTTGAAGACTTGTCACTACATAATCACAGGGCAACCATTCATTCTACACCAAACAT
Organism: Maxillicosta whitleyi; assembly: GCA_029822895.1. Lineage (NCBI taxonomy): Eukaryota > Metazoa > Chordata > Actinopteri > Perciformes > Neosebastidae > Maxillicosta > Maxillicosta whitleyi. The sequence goes on along the minus strand of JAPSES010000219.1, from coordinate 3,377,485 downwards.
ATATTTAGAAAAAAAACAACAACAAAAAAATGCACACACACACACACACACACACACACACACAAAATAAAATTATACAGAATGCATGTACATGTTTGTGCACTAATATTATTATTATAAATTTTGACACAGTACCTGGCACTGGTTCTGCATCTTCTTGGAAGGTCTACCAACAATATATATTTGGGATGGAGGGAGGCCGATGGAAGTGTAGACTGAAATGTCTTTGGTTGATCCATAACCAGCAAAAATCTTCATGTGAGCCTGGAATCAGTGCGATGAAGAAAAGCCTTCATTAGTCACTGAGTATTTCCCTTAACCAGAGAGTTAGCATTAGGACTGAGAAATGAACTGAAACTGAATGGAACAATAACGTGAAAATTTTTTGACAAAAAGGTAAAATGTGTCACAACATACCATCAAAAATAAATGGCTGCAGAGATCAAATCAGAAATGATCATCTCCAGATGTAAGGATACTAATTTGCCACAAACCTAACTTTTGGAGTTTTTTAGATACAAAATTTGCCATTCACAGTGAACTCGCAGCTCATTATTTTGACAGATAATTCAGTTAAATTTTTTTGCACATCGTTTCATCCTAGATAGCTTAAATTGTTCTTGCAGTGATACTTTATTCTTTGCACATATACATACACGACCTTCTTCCTGGTCTCACCTCTGTCAGGGACTTGAGGAAGTTGGCTTTGTGTCTGAGGGGGTCGTGAACCAAACCATCACAGAAGGACACAATCCCATGAGGGAAGTTGTGCTGAGACAACCAAGCCACTACCCGCTGCTTCTGCATGTCTGGACGCCCTGTCACGTAGATGATCATGTAGCCTAAATCCTGCCAGTGCCTGCAACGACACCAGGGGAAACAGAAGAATAAAACAACAGAGGCAAAGACGCAGATGTCTTTAGGAGTTAGAGACACCACAGACAGAAGCAGTACCTGACGACGTCCACAGCTCCAGCTCGCACTTTGGGGTCACTGCCCATGATGGAAACACTGGCAGCAAATGAGCCGTCAATGCTGAAAACCACAAATTCTGTACCACGAGGAATAACCGTCAGGTAGCTGTCTGCAAATGTGTGGTCACCTCTGGAAACAAAAACACAAAAAGGATTGACCAACGGAAAATTGTGTTGTGTAATCACAATTTTTATAATAAATGGAACAGATGAAATGTATGGTTACAGTTCACAAGTTACCACATTCAATAAAAGTAAAAAGCAATTTAGCTGTCATCAAAGTGATAGAAATTAAAGTGGCTGATAAAGAAGAGAAGAAAAAAAGGCACCATGAATTTGCACCACCACTATACAATAAAGAGCCCTTTTCTGATCTCACAAGGACAATAATGGCACTAAAAGGTGCTATTACACAATGACATGTCATTTTCTTTCAGATATTTGACATCTAAGATTTTAATGAAAAGATTGTATTTGGATGAGACCACTTTGTAACCATCAATCAATGTTTTTTTTTTTTTGTTCGCAGTAACTGTAAATGCTTTTATTTTAATTCATTATATATAACCAGTCACTCTCTATCACACATCTTTAAATCAGGTTTTCTGAAAGAAAAGCATAAAAAAACTCAGTTTATTCAGTCAACTAACTCATGCCAGGACATATTAGGAAAATCTCCAAACTTAATCTCACCTCACAACCATTTTGACTGGGTAGACACCGATCCCCAGGCGTCTGTCATCTGGGATGATAAAAGACACACGGCCACTGCTGTTGGTCACCTCTGTGCTGAAGTACACCCACTCTCCTGATGGAGGCTGAGTCATAATATGGAGGTCGACCTGCATAGATTGAACATATTTAAAGTAAACATGAGCTCAAACACAAAACACACGCAATCACAAAACAAAATTTCTGATGTATATATGGTGCTGTGACAACAAAAGAGAGTCCACCTTTTCTCCGGCCAGAGTGACCATGTCCAGAGGACCGTACATGAAGCGACCTGTTACAACCTGCTGGTTGTCTTCAGTGAACACTGCGTCATTTACACGATGGTTGGCAGTCACGTTCTGACAGAAATGTGCAAATACAGAGTTCATCCATATGAGAAAAACAAGTCAAAATAATGATGTAAGTGTGAAATGTTGTAATCATGTGGTGAGTATCCTATTAAAGTATACATCCTAAGTACACTTTTGCTTATTTACTAATCCATTTAACTTTAAATTGAGCTTTAATACCCTGATTTTTACATGCGTCCTCTTGCGAAGCCATTTTTCTCGGGGTTTAGACGGTGTGAATTCAGACACTTCTTTCCCATCCAGTTCCAGGATGCTGGAGTTTTCATGCCTCATGACCTACAGGGAACGTTGCAATCACTCAGGTTGACTAGACACTGGAAAGAAGTAGTGTAATATTTACAACAATGGTAACACTGACTCACCTGTCTTAAGAGAAAAGACACTACATCAGTGGACTCCCAGTACGATGCGTGGAAGAGATGCGGCAAAGCCACAGTGGGGAAAGCAGTCAGAGCATCGGGGCAGTACAGGGCAAAGTCCAGCCGCTTTGTACCCCACCAACGTGCTGCAACTGCGATGGGAATGGAGTGAATAGGGTGCACATACGTAAGATGAAAATGTCAGATGACATATGTGATGCCGCGCAAAGGTGCAATACCCCTGAAGCTAAAGCAAAAGGGTGATTTCAGTTTTAGCCACAATCATCACCGATCCCAGCAGATCTTCAGCTACAGGAAAGAAAGTCAGGAGTTGTTGTCGTTGTTATTAACAGACAAATCAAGAGCTGAGAAGGAGGGAAAAGATGGTTAGAACTAAGATGCGTGATTATTTGATCATGTGAGTATGGTTGACATGAAGAAGAGTATAGATTTGGAAAGTGCAAGATGTAGCCAAGCACTGGATTTTACTCAGGTGAATGCCTGGAATACTTGCAAATTCATTTTTAAAAGTAAAGTGGTGTAGAAAGACACACAGAGGACAGAAAACACCTGTTATCTCATGCTGATTATAGCTGACCCTTCCCTTAAAAAAATACCTTGCTCCACTTCAGCCTGGGAATCCAGTGAGACCAGATCGGATATAGCACAGTCCAGGCCCGCAGACAAGCAGGTCTCATACTGGTCAACAGGACTTAGAGTGCCACTGGATTGTGTGACACAGTCCAGCTCTGCCACGAGACCTGCATCAGGAGATCCTGGGGTCTGGGCAGCCCCACCTTTCTTACGGGACTTAGGAGGACTTTTCAGGAAGAATTTGTTTTGTGATGTCAGGGCAATTTGGGACAAAAGGCTGAACTTTTTGGTTTGGTTAATTTGCAGTGATTTAGCTATGAAGAGAAAAAAAGAGAAAGACAACATATAAAAAACATGTATGTATGTGAGTTTATGATTTTAATGTCCAGAGGCATCCAGAGACAGAAAGCTGCTTCAACAGAGCTGTAAAAAACAAAGCTGAAAAATAAATGTTAGAAATAATAAGTTTAATGAAGCACAGTGATGTTGGTAAAAAAATAAAATAAAAATTTCTGTTAAATTCTGGAGTTACAGAAGCAGACATCTGTCACAGTTCATTAAAGCAAGCCTTCAAGGTTGTACTGTAGGTGCTGGAAAAGTAGTGCAACATGTTTCCATAAAAAAGTGAAAGAGAGTGGGGGGGTGAGGTGGCTTTGGAGGACAGTCTGACATAAAACACAACAGAATACTGGTTATCTCTGGAAACATTGCAATAGGAAGTGAAAAATGCAGGAATGGCTGAGGGACGCAGGTGTCTACATGCATTACAACATTAGATAAATGCAGCACTCGTTCATTGCATTTACATTTAGACAGTGGGTAAGAGTAAGACACACAGTGAAAAGTGATGCTAAGCTTTTGTCTTCTTCAGGACTTTATTTGGGACTTTTCAACACGTGACGGAGAAGTGACTGAACATCTCCCTTTAAAGTAGGCATAAAGTCTGGCTATGAAGAAGTAGGAAAAAAGTGGGGTATTTATGTTCTACCTGGCTGACTAGACTGCTCCGGCTGGAGTGCAGGGTGTGTGTAGAGTCAGAGAAATGCAGTTGAGAGAGAGAGGGGGGAAGAAAGACAGAGAGAGTGAGGGAGAGAGAGAGAGAGAGAGAGAGAGAGAGAGAAAGAAGATGAGGGAGGAGTATCAGAAGAAGAAGAAACGAGACAGAAAATAGAGAGGTTAGAGTGGAAAAACAACAGGGAGAGAGAATAACCAGTGTTTGTGTGAGTGGAAGGAAGAGATCAAGAGAGACTGGTCGGCATTGAGGACACTTACTGTTGGCTATGTTGGTGGCAGTGTAACTGTCTGCCATTCCTGAGACCTGGCTGGCAATGCTGACCTCACTGGCCCTCCGCTGGCCCCGGGAGAGGGGGCCCGTTACAGGGGATGAGGGGTACGAACTGTCCATGAAGACACCACCATGAGACTGAACAACATCTGCTATTGAGCCGAAACAAGGAGATCCCATTAGACAAGAGACACAGGTAAGGGGAGCTCACAGTGATGAAGAAGGGGGGAGGAGGAAGAGGAAGAGGAGGAGGGGGGAGATGTAGGTTAGGGTGGCAGCAGAGAAATGTGACAACAGGCACCATGATTTCAGAGGACATATGAAACCACAAGGTGGCCACATGGTAGCAAGGTCAGATTTCTGTAACCAGCCGAGTGGAAACATGGGCACATGAGTACATAAAACACAAATGTAGACTCACAAATGTCCACATCTATTTGTTAGTATTCTACTTCAAGTTGATTTTTTTCTATTAAGAGAGTGATCACATGTTAAAATCCTTGATTTTTTAGACAAACTATAATAGTGGGTTTGAGGTTTTTACACCATCACATGACCTCTGACAATTATTACAAGGAAAAACATATTGAGAATGTAAAAATAGAGTTCCAGTACAGTACACTGCGCAAGCACAACATCACAAGCAGCATAATTTCCACATCAAACCCCTCTCTGAAGTTCGTACAACAGTAACAATGCCCTCTGTTGAGCTTAAAACTGTTTCAGACATTATGGAAATGATGCAGGCACACTGAAACCCTGCTTAAAAACACAGCACAACATAAATGCTTATATCACTCATTAGATGTGACATGAATAAGTGATGGCGACATCAAAACATAACATCATGAAAGATGCGCAGCAGAATTTCCAATATATTTCCATGGCGTGTGAATATACCAAGATGAGACTGGAAGAATTTGAGCAGGAAAATAAGTCATTTAGATCAAATACTGCAAGTAAAACATATGTTTGAAGTTCTGTTCTGAAGCAAAAGCAGGTATTAACTTAAGCTGAAATCAGGTTAGTAAAACAAGAACCATGGAAATACTCTGAAAGGACACAATATGAATGTAAATGTGAGTATCAAGGGCTCAACGGTGACACAGATGGAACAAACACACAAAAGAAACACAGTGAAAGGGAGTCAGGACAGATGCAGGTGATTGGGAGAGGCTACACACACTCCATAGTGGCAGGTGTGGCTTTGAGGGAGCTCTCCTGCCAGTTTAGCACAGGCACAGGGATGCAGGTCTCACTGATGGTCTCCTGACAGCGAAGGGACAGAGGGAGCCCGCTGTCAAGTAGCAGCTGAGCGTTGCTCTGGACTGTCTCCACTATAAAGGGAGGTGGAGGGGCAGAGGGGGCAGAGGTCAGGGGGGTTTTGGAGGTAGAGCCAGGAACATAGAAATGGGAACAGGAGGCCAAGAGAAGAGGAAAGAAAGAAAACAAGGAAGACACAAAAACATATGAAGCAAGAACAACCGAACATGAGACGAAAAAGCAGAGTCAAGCCCTTGGTTGAGCCAAGTTCTTTCAGACTGATTTGTCACATACACAGTTACACTGTTTTCACTACTGTCAGGCTTGGGAATCAGTGCTAAATGGTAAAACCAAAACTTTGAACCACAGTCTTTATATAGGTTTGTGACTTCTTCTATTGTGAGGAGAACATAAAACATTTTAATTTCATCTTCAGGTTCATGTTTGCCTATCCTCACAAAATAATATACCTGCACAATTATATGAATCTAAAAGGCTGGAATTTAAAGGTCATATTCTATGTTCAATGACACTGAGCAGAGAGGTGTGCCGTTTAAATGTCAGTACATTTTCTGGGTTTCTTCTTTGTTTTTTACATCCATGTGTTTTTTTGTATAATAGTTAAGGTCTGTATTGGAGTTTGAAAAATAAAAATTGTATCTCAAAAATTGATGTAGTCAGTGGATTTTCCTCAAATCACACTTTTTCACCAAATTGTCCAGCTCTAAAGTAGTACATGGACACAAAACAGCAGAAGGTAAAGCACTCAAAAATAGATTTGTAAAAAACCTTATCTTCAAAATCTATTATAAAGTTAAAGATTAGGGTCTCCTCTCAATACACCCAGGTATTAATACTCTATAATTTGTGGCAAATGAAGTTTTAAAACTGTTCTGTCAACTATGCTACAATATGATGGTATATCAAAAGTCTATAGGTACCTACTGGAACATCATGGAATGTTTCATATGGTCTATCATGGAGCACTAATGAGTCTTAACTCAAAAATGGGCTTTAAATTTAACCATTATTTCAAACTTTACAGATTAGTTACACAAAGATGAGCTGAGGATGTCCATGTGCAGGTTACAGGACAAAAACATTTTAATTGCAGATATTGTATTACTTGGAAAACACCTAACCCGTCATGCTGCTGTTAGTTCATAGTTTGAAGGCAGAAGTTATTTCAAACTGCTTGGATCGTTTATGAGTCATGATGAGTCACAGAGAATTTTTTTTAGGTAAAAAGAGTAGGCTGAGGCTCTAAGGCTTACTCCACTATAATGAGTCCAAACAGAAACCAGCAGCAGGACTATGACCACATTTAGATGAATAACCTGCTTCACAAAAGACTTTGAAGCACAAATGTTTCATTTTCCTTTAAGACAATACTTTTTTGTGTGAAGACTCAGTATACTGTCGAAGTGTCTTAAAGGCATCTATGGCATGCATCCATGGCAGACAGGACAGTGGGTTACAATCAGGTCTGACAGTGTCTGGACTTTCTATTAATGCAAGTACAAATAAAATCAACAGCATAAAATCAACTGAATTTAGCATTTGAGTCTGTGGATGTGAATCCAAGTCAGCGCTACAGGAAGCTGTTTGAATGCATAAAGAGATGAAAGCCTGTCATCTTACCCAGCAGAGCTGAGTTTCCATCTCCCAGGGGGAAGCGTTGGTATCGGGGCACGTTGAAGGGAGGAAGGAGATGAAACTTCCTCTCCAGAAGTGGCTCCAGGCGAGATGCGGAGGGGTCGGCTGGGTGGAAAAGGTTATAAACCTGCTGGCAGGCGGGACGCAGCTGGGCCACTAGGGGGAGAAATTGAACCAAAAAAGTAAGAAAAGTGACTGAAACTCTAATGGAAATTTCCCCTAAATTTTGAGGAAGGGGATTAAGTATTATCAAAAGTAAACAGGTAATGACAAACAAATCAAAACAGAATAATTAATTAATTTTCATTTTTAGAACACATACAAGAAGACTTGATTTTTTTTCTTAAAATAAGAATTTATAGTTATTACTGAAATACACAACATGTCTTATATGTGCTCCATAATAGTATTTTTAATCCTAAAGTATGAGAAAACTTACATACATAGATATTATATACATGTCCTAACTATTCTTAGGCTAATTGAGCTCTCACCAAACAGAATAGCTTACTTTTAGTTGTTAATTATCGCAAAATAGTCACAAAATTGCACACAGTCCTTACATTGCATCAATTTTCTGTACACATTGACTTACCATCCAGCATTGGAATAACGGTTTTTCTCAGAGCGAGTACGAGGCCCAGTGGAGAGCCAAACAGGAAAAAGTCGGACACCTCAAAGTCAAACTTCCCCAGGGAGCATCCATCTAGCATAGTGCTGCTGCTGGACCTGCGTGAAGCTGCATCACTTCGCAAGACACTGGAGTGCAAGCTGGAAGGACATCACAAAGTCACTTCCTCACACAGAACTAAAAATAAAGATACTTCGACACAACACACATGTGAGAACTGAGACATTCTTATGGTCCTGGCTTGAGTTTTCATCAGCATTATGACCCAGCTCACACACCTGGACAAGAAGGCTTGGTGCTGTTTGATCGTGTCCATTTCATAAGTTGACGAATCGCTTCTCTTACGCTGCAGCTGTCTCTTGGTGTCATCACCTGTGCCGGCACGAGGCATGTCAATGTTACTACGGCTGAGGTGGCGGCTGCCCTCCAACGTTGGGGAGGCTGATCCGTGGCCACTGTTGACAATGATGCCTGGAGACAGGAGGTCCTGGTCCTACAGAAATATTTCAGGAACATTTTAAAGCAAACTTGAAATACTGTACAGGAAGTCTAAACTTTCAAGCACACAGTTCAGCAATATTTAGCAAAATAGTATTTAAAGCAGGATCTATAAAAACGCTAATTTCAGAAAGAACATGTGTAAATAACTAATAAAAAGCTCTTTGGGGATGACTTCAATTTTTTCTTCAATCTGCATCATTTGTCTCTTACCTGTACGCTGATGACGCTGCCTCTGCGACTGCTGTTCTGACTTTCAGTAACAGTCTGATTGCTACTGCAAAGTGCATCAAACCCTAAGATTCCTCCGACACAGTCCCCAATGAGGCACACCTACACAGGTCAATGGGAAAAAGACAAAGTTAAAACGTCACATGAGTTGAGACCAGATGTCAGGAGACAAATTAAAGGAATAAGTTGTTAAGAATGGTCTATACAAAGCCCGTTGAAAACTAGATCTCAGTCCAGTTGAACATAAATGGAGCCTTTTGGCGGACCCGTTTAACAGGAGGGCGGCACAATGTTTTTAAAAAAATGACATGGCAGCAGTTTTTTCTGCAATATATTGTGGGATATTATAAATCCATATTTTCAGCAGATGACCTGAAATATTTATATTCGGAAAAATTTAATCTTAGAATAATTGTGCTGATTTTTTAGAAGACTTAGGCAAAAAATAATAACAATAATTTCAAATATATGAAAAATGACTTTTTACTCTTCAGAGTTTTTTCTTTTAAGTATGAACCATCTTTTCTTGAGCTTAAATTCTACACAATTCCACTGAAATTATTTTGGAGGGAAATCAATTTGCTGGTTGATTAAGGTAAAGTCAACACAGTATGGGGTTTGGTCAACTTCATTCTTTCTGTAACTGAAATAGTTTTGTGAAATTTACATTGCTTTCATTTTTCCAACCACATCTTTCTTCTCTGTGTTTGTCTGTTCCTGTTTTCAGACTGTGGTTGAATTCATTTGCATTATGTCTCATGTCACTGCATTGTGAATACTGTATGTGCACACAGTTCAATGACGATGCTGAAACATTCCATCCTGTGCGTTAGTGTTCTCCTCCACCATCCTTAAACACAAAACAATGGAAGATCTCTTTGAAGAACAGAGTGTATGGACTTGTAGAATCGATAGCAAGGAGAACTGAATTTGCCTTTGGTGTTTACAAGAAAAGTGACAGAAATGACTTTGATGTGGTAAGTGACCTGGCCAGAGAAGGCTGCTCCATCCAGAGACTTGATGAAGTCAGAATACACCTGATTGGCTCTGACGATGACCGTAGCCACGGCGTCCTGGTACGGTGGCGCAGATGTGGCCAAAAGAGGCAGAGCAGCCAGGGGGATGTGGTCCTGGCTGCTAGAGAGACATCCCTCATCATAGCTGTATGGGCTCAAACTGACCCAGAAAGAGAAATGAACATATTTTAAAATCGATTTTCAACATATTTGTAAAAACTGTCCAGACAGGACTATGAAGTAAACACAGAAAAAGAGGGCAGCAGTCATGAGCCGCATGGACGTTTTCAAATACCACTGACAGCCAATGAACTCCAGCATTCAATCATTATCTACAGAGCCTGCTTACTTGGACACCAGGGAGAAGGCCTCGGCACAGATGGCAGGGCAGGGCACCAAGCGGATGGCGATGCGTCCCAGCGCAGCAGGGTAGTGAACACGCATGACTGTGTCGAAAGCCGTACTAATGGTGTTGACGTCAGCCTGTTTGCTGCTCTGGTCCCCCCCGCCTGTATCCAGGATGTTCCCTCCATGAAGAACCAAGATCAGCACATGGATCTTTGAAGGCTGCAGACACTGCTGGGACGTGCTCTCCTGAGGACAGAACATGAAGGAAAGGGTAAAGGATGGGGACTACGAGGACATCACTTGGAAAATGTTCAGTGAAATATATATTTAGTTATATAAACATCCTGTTCATTACAATGACCAAAGACCAAGACAACATGCTTACACAGTGAAAAAGTATCAGACAGGTCATCCAAATACCTTTGTTTTGTCAGATTCATGGGTCATGGTTTATGACTAATCATGTCTGTGTTTTGAAACATAAACAACACCACAAAATGTTTGTACAAACTTCTTTCGACAACCAGAGAGGGGCGAAGAACCATAATGGAAAACAGGACAGAGCCAACCTACACTCCACCTGGACAGCTGTTCAAATAACAGTAAACAATGCTTCCTGAAAACAAGTCACATTGAAAAGGACACAATGTGCAGTTTTGTATTTTTACAAATTTGATCCAAAACTTCACATTTTCATTGAAGCACTGCATGTACATTTAACACCACAGCTGCGAGGACATGGGAGTTGAACAGAGGGTGGCGAGGTTGAGGAGTACACATGGATTTGGGAAAAGGCAGGAGCAGTAAGTACTGGGTTTGCGCATGAGGATTAGGGTCTGTGCAGCCCACTGTGCACTGGACCCAAGACGTTTACTTACTGACTGGTGCCTTGTTACCATGATGGTGGGAATGGGAGAACTATCAGCTTGGCCGCTAAGAGAGCCACGCATCTGAACACAAGAGGACAGAGAGGCTCAGGGACAGGACGCCCTTCTCTTATTCCGGAAACTGTAAACCCTGATGCAAAGCTTTAAGTTTGTTGTTTATTTTAGTCTGAAATAAATGAAATGTAATGCACAAGTTTTGGTCCTGAAGGACATTTTCTGTAGGTTTTTGAAACATATTTTTCCTCAAAGAAGGCTGTAGGGTTGGGTTTAACAGAAATCAGAGACAAATACTGTACCTCATCCAGTCTGTCCTCACTGGTCGTCCTTTCATAGTCCACTGTCATTTCCTTGAACAGCTCACCTGAAAAAAAATAAAATAAAATAAAACAGAAAAGGTTTGGTCACATCATGTAGGACATGCAGTTTGACTGTCCGTGATCGGTTTTCATCGTACCAGGGGCTTCCTCTGTGTCTGCGGCTTCGATCTTGTCCATAAGGTCGTTGGAGTTCCACTTGGCAATTTCCTTTGGGAAAACCTCCTCTCCATCTGAGAGATCCTCTGCAGGGACGACAGGACAAAGGTTTCATCAAATTTAATAATCATTAAATCAAAATATAGTTCACCTGAAATGTTCAAAATGAATGATGTGTTGTTTTATTTTTACAACTGCAAAGGATGTTATGTGCTCACTGGCATTTTTCTGTCTACAGGATGACCAAAACGACTCGGTGGATGGTGTGGAAATGGGCCATGGATGAAGCCCTTGCCTTTTGGAAGAGAACTATAGAAAGGGACTGAAGCTGGAATTGTTTTCCAATTCTTCAGTAGTAGAGAACCATGCTAACTTTTCACCATTTAGGCTTTGTTTTGGTGGCAACAGTTAAACTGTCCACTGACATCAAGTGACAAAAGGTAAACAGTTCATTTATGGTTCAATATTATGGAATGAGAAGAGGTGATGAGTGGCCTTGGTGAAGGCCTGTGTGCGAGTGCTTCTAGTTTTATAATGAATTTTTTTTTTTTTTTATAATGAAATTATTGACCAAATGGCAGCACCTTTGTAAATTTTACACACAGGAATGTAAATGAATAAAAGATATTTTCTTGGTTTCTTTATTTTCCATTACTGATAATCATTAATTAGAATATTTTATACAATAGTGGGGCATGAAGGGTGCACAGTTCTATTTTTACATTATACTATGAAAATGACTTCTAACTAGAGGATTATGTGATCATTTCTATTTCTAGATTTCAGACTCATGAAAAGGACAGAGGCTGAAGTGTTTTATTGCTTTTCCAAAACATTGCGGACGTGGCATTTGATTGAATTACAGGACTGTGGGCCTTGGTAGAGATATGAACTTCTAAAATGCCCCTTCTGATATGTGACTTGTGTAGATTATAGAAAAAATATGTGAGTAGTAATAGCAAAACCATTCCTTTTTTTTTTTAAAAGAAAAAAAATAAGGGTTTTAGATTCTCTCAACATGTCTTAATTTACTAATCAAATGTCATAAATGCATATTGAATCGATGTAATGTTTGCACCATCATTTTTAAGACTCATATCCGATCGATATACTCAGTGAACAAGACAGATGTTAATCATTTATGCTTGAAGGTAAATTCACCTTTCCTTTATTCAACTGAAAACTAAAGTAAAAATTCTTTGCCACACAAAGCGAGGTGAACATGAGGTGAAAATACACATAGATGTGCATCTCAAATGTTTGCAATAGATGATTACAGCAAGAGGACCAGAACTAGAAACAAACTTTAAAGACAGCAATCTAATATCAAACGCAATCTGAGCCAAGTCAGTCTACTTCCATATTTAATTTGTGTAATTCCAACCTGTGCTGCAGCCTGCCACAGAGGCTGTGTTCACATACACTATATCCAGTTTATCTGAATCACCAGTATCATTCAATAACTATGATTAAATATCTCCTTATTTTATGTGGCCCTAGGAACAATGTCTGTAAATCATAAATAAGTGATATAGGCACTGGAGCAGCAGAAGTAATTTGTGAATTAGTTGTCACTGAGACAGAAGGTCATGTCGACTCATTTAAATGATGTGACAGTGCAGTAATGAGTTTCATCAGTTCATCCGATAAAATATCACTTTGTTTTCACTTCATGTACATAAATCATGACAATTAATTCATACAGACATGAATGCTGCAAATACACAGTACTTTACAAAATGGTTACATATTCAGTCTAATGATTCCTTGCCAGCTGTTCACACTGTCACCTGCAGAAATTTACTCAACTTCAAACAATAAGTGCAAATACATCATTTATATATCATTATAAAAAGTGACAACAAAAGGCATGATTTTATTTGTTTCATCATCATGATTCAATGCTATAAAACAATCTTCACAAATAAACTCAGGGAAATTATTTGGGGGGAATCTTTTATTATGTGTGTGTTTCATGACTTTTGTGAGCACATGGAAGCAGGAAATGTGAGTGAGTGTCAGCCTGCACTTTCTGAAGGTGGCGTCAGGAGGAAACATCTGGCCCATGTCTTCTGCAAAACCCAACTGGAAGAGAGCATGGGTGTTCCACAACACCAACCTATTTCAACTGCAGCCCCAAAGCATGCTGGGTATCAGGAAAGCTTAAGAACTGATCTGTGGTTAAAGAGATGCATGCAAAGTTAGGGGAGAGGGGAAAGGAGGGAGCAAGCAGGGTCTTGAAAACCTTAAAAAAGTAAACACATTTACCCATCTCCATTTCACCTCTGAGTTAAAATAAACCCTCTGTTTACCATGAGCATCGAAGAACTCCTCGTCCGAGCTGTCATCTGAGTCTCGTGCTATGCTCTGCATCCTCCACTCTGAAATGCTGTGACGTGACGGACTCACTGAAATACAAAACAATTCACTGTTATTTCAGCACATGTGTTTCAGCCTCTCTCTTTCCCTTTTTGACACACAAACAGTGTATGACAAAGAAATATTGCACAATCTCCCCCCAGCCCACACTCATACAGTGTTATATAAACATGCAACAGTCTCTGTGGTGCATTACTTCATCCCAGATGGACTGCTTGGTGGTCAAGGGGGTGGGTGAAAAGTGGGGCCTAATGTAACACAGTCAAACTCCAAACACACTGACAACCAAATGCCTGCTGTAGAAAATGGCAGCACTAAGAGCAGGTCTTCGGTCTGTGTTTCGTATATCATTAGTGAGGAAGAAGAAAAGGGGTGTCGCTCTAAGGGTGAGAGCGGGGCACAGCTGTAGCTGTCAGCACACAGAAGGAAACAGCAGCGGTGGAGGGGAGGGTCGCTGTGAAGAACGTCAGCCTCCTCTGATCTGTGATGTCAGCACCAAGGCTAAAAATAGCCCAGGAAAAAAACACAGGGGGGAGTTACAGGGGTGGAAAAAAAAGCTACGCTGGATGAGAGTGAGGGTCCAGGTGGCAGCTACAGTGAGCACAGCTCTGAGGTAGAGGTGACACTGAAGATGGGTGTGTTACCACAGGCGGTCTGTGCTGCTAAAAATAACTCAGGTGAGATTCATCGAGTAGTAGGGGTGAGACGAGGTGAATTGTGTACTACGGCTAATGTGAAGGCCTGAGTAAATATAGTAAAAATATTCCAATTAACACCAGGCGCCAGACAAAAGCAAAGCGTAGGACAAAGCAGAGTCTGCATACTAAAAGCTGCTCCAGAGGTGTTTGACTTTATTAACATTAATTCAACAATTCACACACAGAACTCTTCAGTAAATGCTGATTCAGTCAGAGAAACATGTACTATGTACAGCTGAACCACAAAAATACAAGGCCAGTTCTTTTGCATGGAGATGTTACTGTAATGTACTTCACTTCCATCAAAATAAGATGGAAAAAAAAACAATCATCATAACTTATCAAACTGACAGGGCTTTCATTTTCACTGCTTGTTTTATTAAAAATGAGAAGAACTTCAACTCTGTTTACAAAATGAATGAGTGTGTGAACTGATATATGAAGGTTAAGTGAGAGAGTATTTCTTTGTTTGTTTTTAGTAAGTGTTTATGCTACGTCTGGAACAACAGTATGTACTGTAAGTATTTTGTGGAGTTATGATGCTTTGAAAAATGGGCAGTTTTTAGCTACATTTTAGTGCTGCTTTTGTGGATGTTTTATAACTTTTTTCAAGCTTGGAGTCTCAAAACTAAAATGTTTTTCCAGGTTTGAAGGAGAAGCCATCACATTTTAACTTTTTTAGAACCACCTTTCAAACTTTCAACCCCTAACAGTTGGGTAGGGTGTTCTTTCATGCTACACTGAAATAATCATACAAACAGAAAACGCGTTTACCAACTTCACACCTGCTTAACATTTGACCCTGTTGAAGTCTTCGCATTCAGGTCTCAAATATCACAGCTGTTGTTTGTAGTTGTGGAACGCTTGATTTTCTGGTTAGCTAATCAGAGCTACTAAGGTGATAAGGAAGAAGATGGAAAACAAAACAAACAGGACTTGCGATGTTTTGTGCAGCCATTGGGTTCATAAGGTCCTATGTAATGTGTCGTCCTCCTTGTTCTGTTCGTTATTGTTGTTAAATGATGTGTCACTAAGTCTCAGAAAGTATGCATTTGAGAGGGATACTCTGATCATTAAATCTAATCAAATAAAATAACATAAAAATTAGGATATAGAGAAAACCCATGTTAATATAAAATTCATGCAGGCCCCTGTGATATCAGTCACATTAGTGCCGAACACACCACCACAAAGATGTGACAGAGCCAAACAAAGTTCTCACCTCCTCTCTTGGATGAGCGGGAGGATCGAGATGAGGTGGACCACTGCTTGGTGAGGACACCTCGTGGCTGCAGCGTCTCACCGCCTGAGCTGACCACAACCTCTTCAGCTTCAATAGAGCTGATCGCCTCTTTCGCCTCCTGTTCTTTATCTGGAGATGGTGCACCTCCGTTAGCTTCAGTGGCCTCCTCTGCCTGACTGAACTGAGCCATCTTCCGAGCCAGGGTCAGCTGGGTTTCCAGCTCCAGCTGCCTGATGTCCTCCATGGTCAGACCGTACCATTCATCCTGCCAGCACCAGGCCTGCCGGTGGGCACGCACCATCACCTTCCTCAGTCCTGGAGAGAGAGATAAAGGGGTATAAAGTGTCAACATAATAACAAAAAAAATTGTCAAAAGTACTTTGTTTTGCACTAGCTTGGTAGAATCTGTAGCTGCATACGCACCAACGTCATGGATGAAGCGTTCAATCTTAGACTGCATGCCCCAGTACCGGAACTCCACTTTACACAATTTGTAGGCACACATGATGGGGGACTTCCCTGGGTTATTGTTGTATTCCTCTATCCAGTCATCCCGCAGAGGACCCCTCTGGGTCTTCATTGACTTGTAGAGCCGTGGGTCCTCCTCAGCTTTGTACTCGTGAGGGGGGATGGGATCTGTCACAATGTCGATTGGGTCTGCCAAAGAAAATATGAGGCCAGAAAAATGAGCCAATTATGGCATAAGATTTGTTGACATTACATGAATGTTATTACATATTCCTGGTTTTATTTCTTCTTTAACAACATGTAAGTAGTTGGAGGAGCAGAACAGTGAATGGTCTTACACTAGAGGCTAGACATTTTTTTATTACTAAGTCTATCTAGCAGCCAAATATATGCAGGAACAATTCATTGATTAAATTATTATAGTCATTGTGGAAACTGGGTCACTGCATGCCCTACAACCATACATTTCTAAGCAGCTACATATTAGATATCAATGCTACCCACAGCAACAACAACAAAAAAACAGTTGCAGCACCATCAGACTGCCACAAGTGGGCCTCACCTACTATTTCAGACAGAAAAAGACAGAAATAAGGACATCAGTTTGAAAGTTCTATAATAGCTACAATGTAAATGGTGATCTGGAAAGTCAAAATAGAACAATGTCCACTAAACTGATATAGAGGTCTTTCAAAGTTAACATAGCCTGACACATAACCATATGAGCATCTGACTTTGTTGTTATTTGGTTTCAGGATCGGCCGGTCTTACCAATGCTCCTCTGCCTCTTCTCTGGTCCAGACATGTTAAAGACGTCTGCTTGGTTTCCTGTATCAGGTTTGTAGTATGTCTCAATGTCAATGGAGAATTTCTCAACAAAGGGACATGTGTATCTGAAGAAGAAAAGAATAATAACATAAAGAAATTGTAATTGCACGGACCGTCAGAAATGAGCAAATAGAGTTTCAATTAAGCTGCTACACTGTAATGAAAACTATTTTAATTAAGGTGGCAACCCCCTCCTGCTACTGAGAATAGAAGATGTATGAGCCATGCCCATCTGTTGTATCAGAGGTGTCTGTGGCAAAGCTGTCACTGGTTGAACAGACGTGTCAACAGGCACTTGCAGTCTATCAATATTCTGACAGTATATTCAAGGGCAGATCTCTTTTCAGCACCTTCACGTTTCTGTGTTTGTCAGGGCCCACACAGACAAACAGACTGGCACTCTAAGAATGAGGGGCCATCAACATCAAACAGCCTGGGAGCTCCGCCGGCCAGACGACTCATGGTCTGAGCTATAATATTCTGACAACTGCTCTAAGGTTTTTATTATCTCCTGGCTTTGACTCAGGAACAGGAATTAAGTCAGGACTTCACATTAAGTATCTTGAAACACACATGCACATGCATGACACTGATTCATTGAATAGATTGATTTTTATTTTCGGAACAGGTGGTGAATTAAGTCTATTCTACACAGCCATAACATATTGGTCCTTACATTTAAAATCCAACATGTCTGCATTGATAGAACTTCAGGAAAGTCTACCAACATTAGAAGCCCAGTTGTCAGCACAATGTAATTTTCTTACAAGTTATGCAGATTTTTCCACTGTTGTCACCCTTTTTCTTTGCCAAAAAAGCACCTTGCAACAAATCCAGCAGATTTCAGGTCCTCTTCATTAAGAACTGTAACAGATGTCTGCAAAGCCCCACTTGCACAGGACTAGTATAACCTGGGGACCTCTGCTGATTTGGAAATTAAATCCCCGTGTGTTTCAGGCCATGCATTTACACAGGAAAAGAAAAGTCTATTTTTTACTCAAATTTTACAGACACTGTTCCCCATTTCTGAAGCCAAGGCTAACTAATAATAGGAGAGCACACAGAGAACTGTTGAGTCTGTTGAAAGATAGAAAAAAAGTTCCATACCGACCAATGTAATCTATCTGATCAGCTTTTGAGATTTTGCTCCTTCAAAGAATTGAAGTTTAAGGTTAAGACCTGTGGTGCATACTACTTACAATTCAAGTAAGAAGTGTGCTACTTCCATGCCCAACTTATGGACATAGAATATTCCTGCAGAAAATTCACAAGCCAACTTCTGCAATCATTACAAATTACCAGAGGTCCACATGTAGTAGGCCTACTAGTCCTGTGCAAATATGGAAAAGTCATTGTGTCACTAGCATTGATGGTGCTCAGAGACTGAAGAGCAGATATTCATTAGTTTGTCAACTAATCAGCAGTCAGATGTGAATTACTCCTCAACTGATGTGCCTAGTAGATCCCCTTAGTTTGCAGAGAAAGTCTTTTGATTTTGTTCTAGATTACTCAGGACTATTTAAAATCTAATATTCACAAAACAAAGAATCTCAATCATATATCATTTCCTTTGGTGGTTAATTTACAACACTGTAGAATATAAATTCTAAAATTGCATTATTTTATATAAAAAATAAGAGTTCATGCAAAGGCGAAGGTGGATGTCCTGCAGAAGCAAAGCTCACCTGATACTAGGGGTGGGTATTGCCAACAACGTCGCGATATGATACATATTCCGATACAGGGGTCACGATACGATGTGTATTGTGATATACGTATATTCTGGTACATGGTATTCAACGTGATATGCATCCTGATATTTTAGGCCTATATATATA
>JAPSES010000219.1:3341210-3358631 GCA_029822895.1 Maxillicosta whitleyi | reverse complement strand
AACATTTTAAAGAAAACAGACACATGTATACCCAAATGTTATTTTTTTATTTTGCTGTAGAGCAACAATTCCACTGCAGTGCATGTAAAACACTGCATTAAGAACTTGGCTGTAGTGCAAAAATAAAGATGGCTTTTGATAAACTTAAAAAATGCAAAGTCAGATGCCGTTTCAGAAACTTGATAAACTAATTGTTTGTTGCACGTGAAATATCGCTACTGACGCCTCTGTATCGATATACAAGAGGCCCGTGAGGATATATCCCTGTATCGATATTTTGAACACACCCCTACCTGGTACGAGTATAAGGATAGGCATTCCAGGATTCTTCTTCAACTCTTAGCGCTGCTTTGGGCAGGATGGAGCGGAACCAGCTGGGAATGTGCATGCCAATGTGGTAGACCTTATGGGTGTACTGGCCTATCCCACCAGGTCCATCTGTGTAGGGCTTATTTTCAAGGATCTCCACACCACTACCTTCACCACAGCTCTCTTCTCTGCTCTTTTTCTGTAGGAAGGAAAATAAAACTGAAAATTTGCAGACATAATGTGTGTGACTATTTTACAAATATGTACATGAACAAGTATGACTGAACACGGCACTCTTCACAGATGACAATCTGTCAGTAGCCAGAAACACAAAGCAACACATGGACCAAATGAATAGCTTCCTGTCAACTTGTCCGTTCTGAATTGCAAATCAGGAAGTCTAAAACCAGCTAATGGAGCCACACCCTACCCATATTTACATTCCAGGTAGGAAAGGAAGCTGGGTGGAACCTACGCATGGATTTTGAGTAGACTTGAAACTTAAAAAAATGACATTGTATGACACCCGGAAGTCTTGTGATTGTTTTAAAAAAAAAAAATCAGGGACACAAGAAACCAGATGAGCACAGTCCAAGTGCTGACAATATAAAACCACAAAGAGAGCAAAGAGCAAGTGCCATAAATATCAGGAATAGATATAATCTTCTGCTTCTCTTATGTGTTGCTTTCTGGTCTTTCTCTCTCAAAGTGTGTTATACTCAGGGCTACCACAGTATTTAATACAGCTCTGGGATCAGAGTGAGAATAATCCTCAAGTTGATCCAGAGAAGAGAAGCAGTATAAGCGAGGTGGTGATTCAGTGAAGTGGGAAGGAGGAAGCCATGAGGCGACCAGTGCTCCGGACCTCATTACCTCTGACAGGTCATTCATTAGCCACCCGCTCTGCTCTCAACAGCCTTGACACAGCTCACAAGACACAGCACAGACACCACAGTACCATCAAACTGGTTGTATACACAGTTAGGGCACGAGGCAGGAAACCAACAGTGGATCAAAGCTGACATTGTACTGTATGCACTGTATGCATGGAAATTATACTACAAAAACTACACTAAACTGACCAAATACATACAATACAGAACAATAAGGCTGGAATGATCGCACATGTAAAAAATGAATGTGCTTACATATGCCCTGGTATGTTACACAGACAGATTGTTACAAGCAAAGAAAGAAAGGATAAATCTTTGGGGTACAATCCTGGCTAGAAATATTGTGGGTGGTTTTGGGTGAGGTCTTCCTTTAATTACACAGATGACAGAGAACTGTGGCCTGGCAAACTGTGTTCCTTCTTCCACTGCCTGAGGCGAGAGATGATTCTGTCCAGTTCACTGGGAGAAGCAGAAAGATTACAAAACAGTGGGCAGGGCGCAGTTGTACCCTCAAGGAAAATAGGGGAAGAGAGCCAGGCCAGGTAGATAACATGCTGAAAATCAAATAAACACTGATTCTAATGAAAATACTTAATAAAAAAAAATGTGCTCTGTTTATTTGCACATGGAATATAAACTGTACTTCAGGATGAACAGAAGTAAGAATAAGCAGTACACCATGCACTGCATTCAGAGATAGGAGGTTCCGCTATACAATACATAAAAAGATAAAGTGCTGTATATGATGCTAGTTCATGGCCTGCTCTAAAATCTTTTTGCAATATAGGCCTCCCTTGTCCACCTTCAAACACACGTTTACAAAATGAAACCACAATGAAAGGCCACTGTATGTATTTAGATCAGACAGGATGGGAGTCACATCCTGTTTTTTTTTTCTTGTCTTGCCATTTAGTCAGTGAGGCGTTTCCCGTTTGCTGCATTTCACTTCACCCCTTGCTTAGTCAGAGAATGATGGATGTGTTTGAACGAATGAGACACAGTGACATCCTCTCATATTTAATTGTTCACACTGTTCTCATTTGCTTCGTACATTACTGCAAATCCCTATGCAATGATAATGAATTTACAATTATCACAAGCAGAGGCAGGGCAAAGGAAGGCGGGTGTAAGGAGGGCTGGGGTAGGTGCAGATATGACCAGGCTGTCCTTAGGCCCTGATTTCATTTATGTGGCTTACACTGGGGATGGATCACAGGCAGGCAGGCCTACATGCTGCAGTTGCCCTGGTAACATGCAGCAATGAAGTGAGGGTATCCACACCAGCAAAAATCCTCGTTTCCTCTCTGCTAAGAATTCAGCTCCATCTCTCTCCCTCTCTCTTTTACTTCCACCCCCTCTCCCATTCTTCCCCTCCCTCCTTCGAAGCTTCTCTTTTTATCCTCCATTTCCTCGTTTCATTCACTCCCTCTCTTGAATAAAACCTGACCACCGGCATGCTGCTGATGTCATGGTTGCCATAGTAATAGGAGCCTTACAGCAATGAGGCTGAACGCAGAGGGTGAGGTCAGAGAGAAAGGTAACTATGGGTCTCCAATGTAAGCATTCCTTTTCAATGACTTTTTTTTTTTTACATGCTTAAGTATGCACATACGGAATGCTTGTTCAGGAATTAAGACACTGGAACTTTGTTGTTGAACCATATGCCTTTGCCCGACATAATCCAACAAATAATACACAGTGCAAACCATATGGGACCTAGATGGAGCAAAACAAATACTGTTGTTATTTGTCTTGCATAATTAATAAGCTGTGTCTTCATTCTACGGTGCCAAAGAAATTATTGAGTGTGTAGAACCGTGATCTATTTTTGAACAGCGTGTTCTGTCTGCATGCTTCAGGGCAGGTCTGCTGAGTCATGCACCCAACCATCTACAGATCAACTTGATTACCTGCCCGTTTGGTACACTGTGGGGAACATTAAGAAACAGCACACAAAACTCCGCTGCAATTTTTTTGACAGGTAAAACTTTAGGAAGTTGTTTGGCTGTGCTGGGTAGGTGATACACCCAAAATAAACCTATCAAATTAAGCTGCTCATGTGTCACTGGACTACTTTCACTTAATTCTTCTTATTATTGTTGTCTGTGACTATAATAAAAGACCACAGAAGAAGAGGTATACTCAATATTTAACAAAATGCTTCAAACAGATCTAATGGCAATTGGCTCTTCCACAAACTTGTGAAAAAAGATGAGAAAAGACTGACACCAATGAGGAAACACAACTGCTGAATCTCCAGTGCCAAGATCTGCCATGTGCCTCAAACAACAACAGAAAAAAAAAGACAAATAAGTGCCTAAAATAATGTGAAAAACATTTTAAAATAGTGGCTAAATAAAGCAGAATTCAAACCATAAACTCATGGGTGACTCATTGCTATAGATTCCTCTCCTGTGTACTGGTATCCACAACGTACCTAGCAGTGCAACTGGATTAAATAAATCTTCCTTCATGTGCTCATGGCATATTAAGAGAAACATGTTGCCACATAGGATAACTGAAAGCTGTATAAATCAGCCTTTCCTACTTGAAGCTATAAAGCTCTTACAGTCCACAGCTACTGGTGTGATTAGACAAATGAAAACTGTCCTGTGCAGACAAAGCTGTATGTCCATCTCCATCTCAGCAGTCTTTGTGTATACGAAAGTGTTTGAGAGCCCCCCACCACCACCACCCTTTTCCTGAAAAATCACACAGCCTGTGACATGTGGAAAGAGCCAGCTTCAGAGAGTTTAAATTGGATAATCTATCAGCACACAAGCCATCTTTGTTCAGTTACTCCACTAGCGTCAGACACCATGTGACCAATCATTTCATAATTGGGCATGGTACACGCTTGAAAACCCCCTGCTGCGTTAATATTTCTCCTCTCCAAACGCTTGTTACTTTTGCCCTCTTTTCTGGCTTGGCTGTTTTTGGTAACATACGTATGTAGGTGAGTGTGGGTAAGAGTTTGTTGAGGAACACTGTGGGCACACTCACCTGGATCATATAGAGCTGGGCGATGCGGTACTCCTCCACACTCATGGGCATGGGGATGCGGTACTCCTTGATAAGCATGGTGATTTTTGGAGGAAGGGGAAGAGGGGATGAGGGAGAAGATCAACAAGGAAAGGGGGGAGGAAGGGAGGGAGAGAGGGAAGGGTGGGGGAAAGGGGACAGGAGGGACTCAGAGGCTCCTATATGTGAAGTGTCAAATCACCAGCTTTATTCCTCATTGATGGTTTCTGCAGAGGTTAAGAAAAAGAAAGACAGACAAAAGTACAACATAAGTAACAAGTGAAAGCATCTTTAAGTACCTACAAAAAAAAGAATTAGTAATCTTTGTCGTAGCCTCTGCATGTTGGTAAGCCACATGATAGACCTTTCAATAGACTTTCTTCAAATAGGTGTCCATCAACATTCCATCGCTCCAAAGCAGAAAATATCAGCAACAAATTCCTTCATTATGAACAAATGATGTCAGCACACAGAGTAATTTCAGAACCTGTGAAATTCCTCTATACATAACCAATATGTCTCGTGGCTCACCGGCAGAAGAACAGAAAAGCCGCAGTGTCATTCAAAACATATATAGTTACTGTGACTCTGCTCCGAGCCTCACCGCGGTAGCTCCATCCAGCCTCTCAGATCTGAGTAAGGAACTTCTCAGGATAAACTTCTCTTCTTATACACAGGCCACAAGCTCTGTGCATGTGTGTGGGGTGGGTCACCAGAGTATACGGAGAACACCCGTGCTTTGCCGACGGTCCCAACAGCCACCCTGTCTCTCCCATCCCTTCAGGGCTGTCACATGGGGGGGCTCACTCAGCATAAGAGGGATTACAGTTGAGTGGGGAGCATTACATAACGTTGTAAGAGCCCCCTGTGCATGCTCCAGGTTTCACAAATAGCAGCCTCAGAATTACACAAAGAATTGTTGTCAAACCACTGGGCAGAAAAGGGGTAGGCGTGGGCTATACATACGCAACGTGTGGGTGGCGTGAGTTGCAGAAGTCTGCTTTGACCGCTAAGGGAAGAACAAGCTCTCTAAAGCCAAGCAAGCGCAAAACAACATCCTGACTGTACAGCAGTGTACTGTAGTGGGAGTTTATCTAAATCCAATACCACAGGTGTCAGATAAGGTAACACATTAACTGAAGAGGGCTCAATAATGAAAGGATGATCACCAAGGTGAAAAACCCTTCAACCACACATGCAAAAATTAACAACACGGATTCTGTTCAGCAACAATACTGTACGTCTGTGTTCTGTTCTGATTCTTTTCTCGTACATTTTTAGTACAGTGGCTTTGGATAAGTGCATTCAGTAAATACTTATACTTCAGAAAACTGGGTAAATAACCTTTACGCTTACTATAAATTCTTGCACTCAACTCTTTTGCAAGTTTTTATGACAATACGATTCACAAAATATTAATATTTTTGTTGTGTTTTTATTGAGTATTGTATTGAATTATGTTCATCCACTAAAGCCTTCTTAAATCCAAGTGTTTATGCTTCTGTGGATAAAGGAAGACTGTCTGTAATCTCTTGTGCAACACGTCTGAGACAATTGTAAATTTCATTTGTACCAACCAAAAAAAACCTCCAAGCACAAGAAAAGCTGCTAACTTTATTCCTTGGACAAAAAACAAATGGCACAGGCACCACCTGACTTCAACTGACTACTTGTATAACCCCACACACATACACCCTGTTCACTTATTTCCCAGGTCCTTTGGCACGTGGTCATTCTGTCTAATCACACTAATCACACTCATATTCCCACTGCGTCACTTATCCAGTAAACAAAAGCCAGCTTTGGTGAGACTGCTGGCATTATTTGAGTGCTAACGCCTGCAACTCCCCACCAAACACAGACAGGACAAGGATGTACAGCGTGTAACTTCTCAACCTGAGGCAGGTGTTTACTAACTATGACGTGTTCTAGTTCAAAGAAGGTAACATGTTCTCAAAATATTTTGTATAAAATGTCTTATACAGAAGAACAATGCATTGAAAAAATCAGAGCAGAACACCACATTACACTGAAAATAACCACACTCTTGGGAAAGGATGGAGTAAAACTAGGCTAGATGGAAAGGCCCAGAGAAAAGCCTCCAGCTCTGGAGACTCTAGATGTTAGAGCCGGGCTTTAAGAGGGGACGTCATGGCGCTCATCCATGACAACAATAATAATAAACAGATTAAAGCCTGGTTCAAGAATGTGGCATCAGCATGAATGTGGTTTTTGAATGATGCAGTGCATCTCTTAAAATTTTCCCCCTAGGCGGAAATTGTGTGACTGGTATACGCTCATTGTGGAAAAACAGATTCCTTTACTCCCTGATAATTTACTGGAAAATGACCATTTTGTATTTAAAAGTCTAAAGGGCAGAAATTAATTGATTCCTTGAACAAGGAGCCGAGACCAGGCATGTGAAAAAATGAATAGTTGGACAAAAAGAAATACGAAAAATGAGACTGACAAGTGACTAACCAAGTGTAGCATTACTCTGTACAGCATAATGTATTAGAGCCTTGACACTGAACAGGGACTCGTACTGATGCTGATGCATGTGCATCCTGCTGTGCAGCATCATGACAGTTCTACTTCTTCCTGGGGCCGCAGCAGTGACTACATGATTGGTTGATGTTATTAAGTCTATTAATCATCAGTGACCTATGAACAGAGGCTAATAGTATGTTGCAAAGCCCAAGTTATGGTCTTAAAGTTGGGATTTGCAGTTCCATTATTACATAGAATAAATGACAACATTCATGCATGATTATTTTTCATGGATCTAACCTATCTGACATTTTGCCACTTATCAGCTTCCCAGGATGTTTCTCTTTGTCTAGGTGTTGTTTTTTCAACTTATGACATCAAGGCAGCAACTGAAAGACACACCCCAACGGTGGATTCCATAACAATGTGTTTTTTACATGTCTGATTTGTGTAGTATCTTACAAGCATTATGACTATGTGTAGTTATTTCTTAACAAAACACATTTTGTGTTAAGCTGCACCGTGAGTTCAATTTAGTATGCAACATCGTCTCCTTTACAGTCACACCTGAATTAAGTGATTTAAATGCTGTGCACAACATACGACCTGTAATGTATGATCCACCAGCAGCCCAAAGAGAAAACTGGCACCATGCTTGACCCAGAAAAAAGCACTCTCACACACAGCTTAAAAATAGCCTGGTCACAATAATCCTAGCATACGCAAGCAGAGTGCTTGACGTTGTTTGTTCAGAGAATATGCTCATTCCCTTCTAAAAATACAGTCTCTGCCCCCCTCTAGGCAGTGACGCAATAGCAGCACACGCCACTGCACAATACAGTGCTCATCACAAAGCAGCCTACAATGTTCCTGCTCCTGTTTCGATATAAAATGAAATGCCATACCTCTGCCCACCTCAGATTTTTTTAGTCTGTTAAACCTGGGAGTAGCTGTGGCAGATCTGTGCACCCTGGTGAAGTACACTGCGATTACCTCCACTATGACCCTTTGAGGGCTGCTGACCCATGAGGAACGCCATAAAATCCTCCAACTCTACTGTCATTTCCAGTTACATTATTCTGCCTATTTTAAGACTTAACTGAGATTAAAAAAAAAAAAAAAAAACCCACAAAGTATCAGCTACAAGCTTCTTATAGTATAACAGGCATCTAAAGAGTGACATTTTTATGAAGTTTCCAGATAATATTTAGTATCGCAGAAGCCATAAGGAGTGTGTTTGTAAACATAACTACATCTGTCCAACTGCTGGATCTGGTATAAACAAACAAGTGCTCAGAGTTGCCACATCTGCTCACCTGTAAACAGGGACAAGTGTCTGACCTAAACAGAAACCTGCTTATTCCACAAAGACTGGATTACGATTCACAGGACGGATGCTCTTCTTGCCATACAAACATTAAAACTCCCTTTCCACCCTGATTTCCATTTCCCTTGCCTCCTCAGACTACCAAAATACTAGGAAAGGACATCAGCAAAATTACTATAAAGATGCACCATACAAGTTAGGACAAAAGGCCAGATGATCCGAGGACTGAGAGCAACAGCTGGACACAAAACAGATTTCTGGGCTGAGGTGTTGACTCAGGGGAGGAATGTTCCTAAAGGCCACAACAGAGGCCTCCTTTAAATTTAGCCTTTGTTTTAGAGAACAACACTTTGCGGTGGAGCAACAGAGGAGGTGGTGAATCCCATAGAACTCTGGGTGTGGGTGGGGGCAGGGTTTCCCTAATGACCAGAGGCGAGACCCCTTTAAAATACGAGTGGAAAATTTTAGCCCACGTACTGACGAAAATACCATAGATCAGTTTCACACAGCGCTGCAGAGGTAACTTCAGCTATGACAACCACGGCAAACACAACCTCAGCCTGAGACAAGAACCCTTGATTGAGTTGATAAGCTTATGCTGCAATCCAGATAAATGTCAAAAGGCTTTAGACAATGCTGTCCGTGGCGGGCTGTGGGTGCTCTGAGGCCAGAGGGAATGAGTTTATAGTCCACCTGCAGTGACCACAGGGGCAAACAGCACTGTGAGAATGGGACTTCTCTGTCACCTGACCATCTAACATGAACAACTGTAATGTAATATTTAAACACCCGAATCCTCCCTATAGTGTTCTTGTAAATAAAAATTAAATGACTGACCCTTATTATAGTACTTTCATACACCACACAAGTGTATGTGTAGGGTGTGCACTTACTGCATAACCTGACATTAGATCATGTTATGCTTTGTTTGATCTCAATACAATGCTGAGACAGTGAGCAAACATGCATTTGTTCCAGGTATTTAAAGGTAGTCCTGACTCTTTGAATGTTATACAGCACAATGCACAGCTCAAAGTCATTAGACAAAAGCAGGGAATTGTTTGAGTTCTCTATTTAGTTTGCATTACAGACTTAGACTAATGCAGAGCACACAAAACACATAAATGAAAACGAAACATGGTGAAGAAAAAGGAGATGAGCACTTTACCCATTAATAATAGTGTACTATAAAGAAGAGCTGCAACAGCATGAGCTGCCTGTGTCACTGGCAGTGTGACGTATAAGCAGATGGGTGTGGTACTGTCAGATGAAGGACTCTGACAACTTAACGTAAACTAATACATAGTTATGTGTCACCATGTTGTGCCTTATACTGTAAATACAGTAAGCTCTCATGATGCATCTGAGAACAAGGCCATTACACTTCCTGTCCCTCTGACCCGTGCTCCTCCACAGGATGAGGAGGTGGGATGCACAACCTGTCCTCGGTCTCCACTTGCCATCACATTACAAGTTAGAAACTAAAAATACTTGACTCCTTGAGAGCATCTCATCCATTGTGTTCCTCCTCCTCCTTCTCCTCATCCTCCTCCTCCCACAGTAGCCCTGCAAGTTAAGAACTGCTTCTAAATATGATCCTCACTTACACAGAGAGGGAATGAATAAGAACCTCCACTATGTACAGGCACCACACAGAAAAGAAGAGGAGGCAGAACTTTGGGCAGGAGAAAAAGATCAGTTACTTACTGAGAGGTTTCATTTACACTAAAATTTAGGTCAAGGTTTTAAAATTTAAGGCAAAAAACATATATAACGTGTCACATCCAATGATTTAGTAACTGAAAATGTCACATGGAGCCAATAATGATGAAAAGATGACATGCCTAACAGCAGTTGCAATGGTAAGAGATATTATTGTACTTTTTTTTTTGCTATTTGCACACGTCACTTATCCTCCTGAGACCCAGTAATGCATTTTTGTCCTCTGCATTTTTGTCCATCGCACAAGACATAAAATATATAAATAAATCTGATAAATATAAATCTGAAAAAACTGTCATCAATCAATTATTTAATATTTTAAAGAAGCCAAAATGTTTACCTTCCAGGGTGTCAGGAAGATATACCTGAATTCACACCAAAACAAATCTGAAACTCAGAACCAGCTGAATACATTAGATAACCCTACTGGATGTGTTGTAATTAAAAGTGGACATAAATAAATCAGGTTGCCAATGACTGCTGGGAACTTTAATCTGCTTTAATATGCGATTCCATTGTTTTCTTATGCCTCGGTGATGTTCATCAGCCCACCAGTTTCCAAAATGGGCCTGTTACATACCAACTTGATCTCTAATCAACACCATGCCTCGCTCTGGAATCCAGAATTAGATGACCTTATATGCAAATTACACTTGGATTAATGAGTTACGAGCCAAGGTTAAATGAGGATACCCCCTCGCTGTCATTCTCTCCCAGCGCTCAGACAGCCTAAATCAACTGTGCAGAGTGCAGGCTTATGTAACTCGAACAGATACAGAAAAGGAAAGCATTACTACTCTAGTCTTTTTGTCCATTCCATTAGCTAATTCATGTAGCCTACAGACCCCATGTTGGGAAACAACTTTGTTGATTCAGACAGCCTACCTCAAACATCATTATCAGCCCTTCCACAAGTGCTGAAATAAAGAACATCTAGCTACTTGTGCCTAAATTTCCAGGGCCGGTTCACACATGTTGGATGTTTAAAGATTTTGGATATGTAACATTTTACTGAATCTGATTTGATTTGGGCTTTACTTTTAACAATGAGAAGGAAAAAAAAATAGTTAACCATTGTTCAACGTGTGCAGTGTACATAATGTGACTGAGTGACTCATTTTGGAGCATTTACAGGTGAAATACATTTAATAAAATTTAAATAATATGAAACTAAAAAAATTATTTTGTGGTGACCACATTCATAGGCACTTTGCTTGGTAATGCAGCTTTAACTAAATCCAAGAAGAGAAATTAAATGGATTATACTCTTCCAAACTTGTGAAGAAAAATGTTTTGCCTGAGGCTAACTGTATTCCCTTTCTGCTCCTTTATCCTCTCCATCATTGCTCGAAAGGGGGGTTACCATGGAGACAAAGAGGGTCCTTTCCTTATTGGATGCCAAGATGAAGTCAGGGTGATGAGGAAAGAGAAGACCAGACACTAACGGGACTGATACTTCTTTCTCCTGTTTCCCTGGTTTCCACTTTCACTTCTGTTGAGTTGCTCCCCACCTTGGCTCATTTCCACTCTGGTTACTGTGTTCTGGCTACAGCGTCAGCCTGCATCACTCACTGTTTCTCAACCTAAAAATAAGCTTCTGTGATATATGCAGGTGACAATTTAGAATTAAGAGAACGCATGGTAAAAAATAGCAGTGGTGGGTGTTACACATTGCCTCAGGCAGAAGTCTACCTACAGTTATGTTGTTTGCAGAGCTACATGCTGCTGCCAAAGTAATTCTTGTTTTACTGCCAAACAATGTGAATATAAGCCTGCTATGGCCCACACACCTTCAAGAGTTAAAATGTTCCATGTCCTATGTAACTACAATATACAATTTCTTTCTAAAATGGTATGCATGGTATATAATGCCATCACCCTGTATCAAACATCTACCAAAAAGTGAAATGACTGGGTAGGAGGGCGCTTACAAAACAATATCCAATTTATTCAATCCTACGAATTACTGTCTTTGTGTCCCAATTTCTCATGCTCTTGTAGCTGAATTGAAAATGAATCTGAAAACTTTGGTGTGAATTAAGGACAGAGGAGCAGACAAATATGCAGGTATCAGAAAAAAAGTAAATTAGAGGAGCAGTGACATTAAAGAAAAGAATGAGATGAGGATTGGAAAAGGAGGCAACAGATGATTTTTAGTTTTTTTTAAAAGTAAACCATCATCATTGAGGAGAAGAACAGGTATAACCGACAACATAATCCCAAGAGGAAAGTCTAAATCATAAGCTAATTTATCTTTTGCCATTACACCCTTTTTCCCCCTATCATTTTGGTTTGGATAAATCTGAATCACTGACTCATCAGTTCAGTGAGTAGGCCTGTGTTCACAGGACACCAGGCATCGAGGAAAATTAATTGCAAGCGGGAAAAAAATGCTGCTAATGAAAAGCCAAAGCCATGTGCCGCCGTTTGGTGAAATACCTCAAACCCTGTTGAGCAGCAGAGCTCTTTCCAAACGTGTTCTACCCAGTGACCAAAGACAGAAGCTGTCTCTCATTCTTACCATAAAAGGCCATTTTCAAAGATGCGCTTGGTCCTGTGACTTTAGCTAACATTTATATGGGTTCTGAGGTCAGCGTTTCACTTCTGTGAAAAACCAGCCATTTGTACCTTGGGAGGTTCTTATCAGTGCCAGAGCTTAAAAAAAAAAAAAAAAAAAAAAAGTCTTCTCCGTCAGACTTTTACTGTGAAGTATTTGAATGTTTGTCATATTCCACTCTTAATGGAGATGTGGAGTTCTGTCTGAAACATGGAAGCCTTTGGCAAAGATGGGAATAATGCTGAAAGTCTTTTCAATAAAAGTGTGTATACCAGGAGAAAAAATAAAGAGAGCAAGGGGCAGCAAGGGGGAATTTAGGGTCTTAAAGTGTCTATTTTTAGCTGCAGAGAAATCAGGTGTCTGAAGCCAGTCGAAATAAAAGGGAAGCGGGGGGAAAAGTGACATGAAGCAGCGCTGTCGCTTTTATTTTACATGATCCCTGTGAGTCACAGTACTGCAAGGGTTAGGGGGTGGGATAAAGCAAAATACAAATGTAAAACGGCTTTTATAGAACATACGCACGCATCGTGATATGAATAAATATGCAAAGCAAAACCAAGTAATGAAAGCAAAAGAGCACAGCAACAGCCTCACTGTGAAAAAATAAAACGCAATAAAACAGCATAATACTCAGTGAGTAGATGTGAAAGAGGCATTTCTGATTTACAGCAGACTATGGTTTGTGCTGATTAGATTAGCTGACATATCATCTACTCGGATTCTGGACTTTGCATCACAGAAAAACAATATAGGTGCAAGAACTTTCCTGGCAAAGAGGGTGTATGTCAGAAGCAACATAACAAATGTACTTCATGTATCGTGATTATTTCAGATGTAGTAAATAATTATATTATTTCTAAAAACCACAAACTGCCATGAAGGTTTTTAAGCCAGTGGCATGAGATTTGCTTTGGCATTTTCCTTTTCTCACTCCTAACCCCTTACAGACATATATTAACTTTGGTTAGAGTGCAACATCATGGGTCATTGGTAGCATTAATGTTGCTAGGCTACCAAGTGTACGTTGGTCCAGTAATAGTTAATCTTATAGTTTGACAGTCCATTTTCATCCTGAATGAGTTTTTGAAAAAATATCCAGCTACTGCTGTAACATCTATTTTCAATACAATTTAAATAACTTCAACTTTTCTTTGCAGCCTGATGAAGGTCAACATGAAACAACACCTCCATCCCCTGACAGGATACGCATAACAGATTTCAACTTTGCCATAAAATGAAACTCAAAAAAGAACAAAGAAAGGTGGTGAGGTGTTACAAAACCCCAACCACACTACCAGAAAATCTGGTATCCATGGGGAAGGGGACATGGTGCAGGACAAAACCTTCCACTTCATCTCATTTCCTCAACAACACCACTGTAGGAGCATTAGCAGTGATGTGCCATTCATCAGCTAGCTCATCATGGATGCATGGGGACAGATTGTCCCCCTGCCATCCCTGTAAACAACCAAACACCAACATTAGCATCACCTGCTTTGTTAAAAAACGCTGAGGTGGGAGGGCGGGTTTGGAGAAGGACAGTCTGTGGAGCAGAGGAGTGGAAGAAACACAATGTTCCATTCAGCGCTTGGCTGGCACCCAGGTGCATGATGGAGGTTCATTTGAAATACTGTCATGATGCTTGATTGTCCTCTCAAGATGAATTAAAAAGAAAAATAAGATAACCAGCCAAGTGGCAACACATGTCACCAACTCCCCAAATAGAACAATCCAAATATAAAAAGATATTTAAAG
The DNA here is from genome assembly GCA_029822895.1 of Maxillicosta whitleyi. NCBI lineage: Eukaryota > Metazoa > Chordata > Actinopteri > Perciformes > Neosebastidae > Maxillicosta > Maxillicosta whitleyi. Next base: position 3,344,557 of record JAPSES010000219.1, on the reverse strand, counting down.
AACAAAAAGATAAAAAATATCTATTTTATAATATATAAAAGATATTTCTTTCAGGGTTATACCGAATCACTTTGGATGCCAGAACAACAGAACAGGCACCCATATTAAACCGTGTTGTAATATAGAAGTAGTGGATTGATCAGAATGTCCAGGTCAAGTTTATTAATACAGGAAATATAGGCAAAATGTGATGTCAAATTTCATTACATCCCATTTAATTTGTTCTGTAAATAATAAAATAAAAAACTATAAAATACTTAAAAAATATCATACTCTGCAACTAAAGAATCAAAATAGTAAAACTAACAGACTTCCATAGATGTTTCTAAGCGTCCTTCAAGCATTTAACCTCTTTCCTTACAGTCTCTTGTCATTGTGCTGCATAAAAGCTTCAGTGGAAGAGATACTCCGCATCTATCCATCATCATTACAGTGCAGACGTTAGGCTCACTATAACTGTTTCAGTTTAATTAATTTAATCTGAAAACCTCATCCTAAACAGTCAGTTATATTGTTACACTTGTTGAATATTTGATATATAAATGTGCACACAAGCATATGTGGATAAAGCACAAAATCTCTTTGCTTAATCCACTCTATTTCACATTCAACGTTAAAAGAATCTCCAACATCTGATGGATCAAGCTGGAAACCTGCCTAGACATTTACCTTGTGCTACTTTTGTTCCAACACTGCTAACCAAATAACCTACCAGACAACTTATCAAGACCAAAGGATATTTCATAAGGCTGTTTTGTTGATGATTAAATACTCTTTCAAAGTGTGTACTAAGAAAAATCATCTATAACTTGTTAAAATTCCCCCCAGTGCTGTCATTGTCAATAAAAATCTGTCTCTATTGACTGTCACAAGAAATGACATGCAACATGACATGATTCTTTATAACCTGGAGTTATCAGCTGTGGAAAAATTATTTAGACCCTCGTCCAAGATAACATTAGGGACTTGCTGGTTAATACCCACCGCATTTTTCTATAAGCTCATTAAACAAATTGCATTGCCTGGCTGTAGACTTAATTGACTTTTCTAATATCCTAACAAAGTAATCATACAAAACTGGCTAATGCACCCATTTAAAAAAATCCCTAAGAGTAAGAACTGAGTCTCAGTGAGATTATATGGTACAAGCTTATTTATTTCATAAAACTAAACAAGCATGAGAAGAATTAATTTTCTTTTTTTTTTTTTTTAATTGTCCTTCACTGCTCAACAGCTGTACAGCTGCTTCAGCTTTGCCCCAGTATCTTATCTGCTGGCCTTGAAGATTATGACTTGGGTGGGAGCAACAATGATTGCATCCATTTGATGGGTGAAACAGCATGCAAAAGGCGTCTTAAACAGAGCACTATCTAGTCTCAGTAAGGAGCCCCGTCACTCTTTTGCTTACACCAAGTAAGTGCACAATAACATGAACCAAAATGGTTACACAACCATTCAGCGCAAATAAATGAAGATGATGCAGTGTGATTACAAAAATGTCAAGTTACCACAGAAACATTTCAGTTAATTTAGCACTACATCCTGTGAAAAGCAAATGAACGCTGTCACACTGCAGCATGTATGCGATATATGCACTCGTACTCACACCAGTCTGAATCTTCAATGCAATTTACCAACTAGTTAATCCTCCTCAAAGAGTATTTGTTCTTAATTTTACTATATTTACCTCGTGTTTGTCTGCTCTTCCTGTGTCAGCGATCTCATGAGGAAATCAGCTCAAACTGTACTCACATACAAACCAAAATATGTGGTGAAGAACTTCATACGTCATTCAAACCTTAACTGACAGGAAGTGTGTCTTGTCTCGTTTCCCTTGACTAAAATGTTATTATTCTGGCTGCACACTTACTCAAAATTACTGTAATAGTGCCAGGATTACTGATGTACTGTATGCTGCTCATAAAAAACAAAAACTGAGGGTCACAGCAGAAAAACAAAAAACCTGTCACATGAAAGAATAAAAAAAACAAAAACAGACTCCCCATGTTTCTATGCAGTGCTATGAATACCTAAACAAGACGGAGACACATGCTCACAGGATACCGACTCCTCTGTCAGGAATTTTCCACTCCACAGTCACTGTGACATACAGCATATATTAACATATCCTCACCATGTTTTTCTCCTGACCATCAGGAGAACGGCAGGCTTTCCTGTAGCTATATACGATAATGAAGTGGTGGGTCATTTTAATCTGAGGGAAGAGACTAGCGTGACAGAAACAAGCAAACACTATCTGCAGATAAAAATTCTTATCTGAATTTTTCCAAAAAAGGTCAGTGCAGCTTTTGCACTTGGCTTTTGCATAAGAAACAGCATCAGAAAAGCTTTAATAAACAACTCCAACTGCTGCACAGTGAGCCAAAAAACACCCAGCTTGTGTAAAAATGCAACTATTTAGACAGTCGCTTGATAATTACTCGCTTTCTCTCTCCTTTAGTATGCCACTGTGCCTGCTTGTCTGGTGTGTGAGATTCAAGACAGACACCTGAGAGTAAAAGACTATCAGGTTCCAGCCTCTTGTCGACTGTCTTCTTGTAGGATTCTTTGGCTGACTGGAAAAACAATAAAACAATTACAGTTAAACAAGCACTGAGCCAGAGCAGATTAAAACTACAGACAAACATTGAAGTCCTTGCACTGCTGGAACCACTAAACATCAGCAGGAACACTACTGGGGATAAATTTGCAACCCTGAACCTACATTTCTAATTTTCAAGGAAATAACTCATACAATATTCATACTCAATAAATATTTAAAGTCTGTTAAAATAACTTGGTTACATAAAAAAAGTCTTAGTAAAATAAAATTTTACTAAGCTTTTTTCTTGAAGGGACAGATCACCACCAATTCTCAGAAAATGCATCCACTTTCCATCAGTGTAAACGTTCCTAACATGTGCACCAAGTGCACCACTGCAGGTGCACTTGAAGAATTAAAGAAGTCATATATATACTAATAAAGTGGATACGTTTGCAAACACATTAATTTAAAGCACTGATTAGTGTAACGTTTGAGCCCATGTCAGAGCTACGTACCTCAGAACGGCAAGACATATTTAATTGAAAGCACTTACTAATCAGAAACTGTGGAGATAATTGGTAAATTTTTATTTTTTTAAAAAAAATAAAACGGGTCTCATTCAGAAAGACTGGATCAGTGGCTTTTATTTTGTAATTTTTAAAAAATTTATTTTACAAATTTTTTTTTTTTTTTTTAATTTTTTTAAAAAATTATTATTATTTATTTTGATTTCCCCCCCCCCCCCTAATTTGTCTTCATTATATTTTTCAGTTTATTTATACTTAAATTTTAGTAATTTTTT
>JAPSES010000219.1:3323679-3340601 GCA_029822895.1 Maxillicosta whitleyi | reverse complement strand
AAAAGCAAAGAACTGAAGAGACTGTGAGTTAAAGAAAGTGTTCTGCCTTTAAGAAGAGCTTCAAATTAAAACAAGACAGAGTACTGTCAATAAGATTAGAAGGATTAGACATGCTGTTGACTAAAAAGTGTCTAACAGCAGAGCCAAGTCCCAATCTCTGCACTCACTTCTGAATGCACTCATGGTGTACAATATATTGCTCTATAAGGCCTTTACTTCCATGAGTGCATTTCTCATTGACCCCTTATCCTTCACTCCCACTTTCTACAGAATTTGGTGGATGGAATTAGCTCATCACATATGGTGTATGTTAAGAGTGAGGATAGGGAAGGAAAAAACACAAGGAGAATGTACATCTTTATATGATACGAATAAAACTTGTAAAAACACATCACATTTACAGGCCATTCTATTTAAAGAGCAAGCAACTAATATCACAACCTACTTAAGAACATATTAGCAATGTATTTTTAAGCCTCCAAAATGCCTGGCTATGGAACATGTGATTTGACAAAGTACCGTTAAATTGCCGTTTAAGCAGTTTGTGCTCTTGTGCACTCAACAGTAGTTGTCGATAATTGAACAACTTGAGGATTCAATTAATAAGCAGAACACTGGGAATTTGCCCAAATGTGATTCATTCTTGCAATGACTTCCCCTTGTTTGTGTGTCTGAAGTCCGACGAATAAATCTTTGTAATTAAACATCAACAACAGCTTTATCTACACCAGCCAAAAGGTTGACAATAGAATAGCACACACTATGTCTGAAACCTGAAAAACCCTTTTCCAGACTTTCCAGTTTGCTATGTTTGCTATGTACTCTGTGTGTGTGTGTGTGCCTCAAGGCCCCCCCAACAGACATCTAGTTGAGCAATACCTTCGAACTCAGGGATCATATCTTGCAGTCTAAACATGTATGTCAGGTAAAAATTAAATAAATAAATAAAATAAGATGCATACAACAGTCATATGAGGAGTATTGAATCATTGAACCTGTATCAGGAGTACTTCATGGAGAACACCCTTAATTTTTAGTGACTGATGATCAGACAGGAATAAATTCCAAGTGTGTTTATGATGTGGGTTTTAAATGATGACAGAGATACAAGTTTGACATACTGTATATAAATAGCATGAGAAAATATCATGCTCGCACTAACAACTCCATTGAGCAATAACCTTTAGAATAAGCATGAGCAGTAGATATTCATATTTCACTTCAATAAGGAACAGAAGTAATCAGTCTTAATCTCAAACCTAAATGTGACTCAGAAGAAAACAATCTGTGCAAAGAAAACACAGATTCCTTATAATTAAGCGCTGGAATTTGCACAAAATCTAATTTTACAAATTATATTCTTATTAAGCCATTCTGATTTCTTGCAGCTTTGTATTGTTAACACAGTTTTTCTTCAAGTGTATGTAACCCTTTGACATTATGCAATTTAAAAATGACTAAATGTTTGCGCCACCTTCTCAGAACATTTTTGATAGAAAATTTGCAGTGCAAGACACACACACACACACACACACACACACAGAAGGCGGGACACAAGTTTCAACATGTCTAAAAAGAATTACACCCCGTTTGTGTCAGGACACCATTTCTCAGGCCTCATACTCCATGAGCATGCCAGAGCTTGTTCTTGTAAGACTATGCAGATATGTTGCATTCATAAATCCTAAACACAGTCGCTAATTAAAACACATGCTGCAACAATCAGAACCAGAACAGGGGGTCATAGGCAGCAGAGATGACATAGAGCAGCTCCTGCCCTCAAATCAGAGTCATCATCTGGACAACAGACGCCACAGCCTCCAAGTCAGCACTGCCTCCATGACTCACCCCAGCCCTGCTGAGTCAAGTGGAGTGACTCCTGATGCAGAAACTCATAAGGAATGGGATACTGTATTAAACTTCTGGCGTACAGGTTTCTCTTTTGAGACCAAAAGAGCCTGAAAGATGTGAACCTGCTGATTCACTCAAAACCTCTTAAGTAAAGTCAACATACTACAACTGGCAGCTTAAGTCTTCACACTTGGGCATCACTGGAAAATATCTGCGGGAAAAAACAAAACAAAACAAAGACCACTGGAAATGTGAGGTCAGGAAAAAGAAACTATGTCTTCTGGATATTTTCGGGTTTAAAGTATATTTACTAACAAGTCTGCAGTCAGGATGCGATTTCGTAACATTTCATTTGCTTTAACGAGGTGACAGTGACAGAGCCACGGCAGAAGCTGCACCTCTGAAGGCCAAAGCAGGGAGGCAAAGTTGGGAGCTATGGGAGCAAACGGGATTAAACACTGAAAAATAAATTAAAATAAAATAAAAATACAATTACTAAACGTGACGTTGCATCTCTGACACTCTTGAACTAGAGTAAACCCACCGTCAGTTAGTTACCTAGCAACATGGCAGCACGGTAATGACAAATTGATGGCTCGCAATGCTTATCACATACCTGGACCTGATGCACACCGGTGACACTCCAGCACTCAGCAAATCAAAGTTCATCGGCCTCTGTCCACAGTCCGGGGCCCCTACTTGCACCAGTACCACGGTTCGTCCTCAACACGAAGTATCCTCTGACTTGATGTGGTCTGGAAACGATGCCATGGCGGTGATGAACGCATCGAAATTCAGCAAATGATTTGCTTTACGTCGCCGTCTGTTTGGCCCTTCGGTGGAGGAAGGGGCGCGGGTACATGTAAAGATAACACGTAGAGAAACATCATCGACCCCGGTGTGTGTGTGCGTGTGTGTGTGTGTTACATGTCAACCGCCGTTAATACCCGTGTTTACAAAATCTGCCCACATCATTGCGCCGCACGTTGGATTTCCTCAATCGACAGAAAAAGGCCAAAGTAGCTATGGTAACGTTAAAATGTCCTTGAATATCCCAGCTCCCCTGGCAGGAGTTGGTAGCTCGTCTCGTCCAACTGACAGGAAACGCCGCGGCTCTAAACTCAACTCAGCAGTTGCCAGCTCCGTCCACAAAACCGAGAAGAGCGAAGCGCAAACATATAGCGGGTTCTCGCCATCGTAAGTTGTCACTCCTCAAGTCTGAAGCGCTGCAAGACTTCACAGTCCTTTCGGGCACGACACAAAATACTGCGAAGCTAGCTTGGGTATGGATAGATTTCCGGTATGTGTTTAACAATAAAAGCCTACTTTTCTGCGTATTTTGGTGTTGCCATCCTAGTCCATTATGTCCATACTGTTTCGGCATAAAATATGGCAGCTGCTTCAATCCGGCAAGTTGAAAGTATTGAAAAACTCTTCTAAAATCAATCAAAATAGAATGTGATACTTTATTTTGAAGAGCTATTATTTGAACTTCCTGTTGTTCTGCTAACTTTACTAGTTCAGAGCGTAACAGTCAATAAGATGAGCAGTTTTGATAAGAGAGCGACCCCTTCTGGCAAATCTCTGTATGACCCACACTTGCGTCATGAGTGGTTACGTATTTCCGCAGACATTAGAGTTGGATATTATTATAGGACGAACAGTCTCAAAAAGTACATTTAGAGCACTCTGTACCTATTCAGGAAAATGGGTGTATTTGGTCAGGGCCCAAACTACAGAGTGAAGCCAAGTAAAGTTTGGATATGGAGATCAATGGATGTCCAAATATTAAGCAGAAAAAGGATATTTTCAAGAAATATAGAGGTGTAGGTGTTTGACTATCAACAGGGGTCTATTTCTTTCCTCTGTTTTCTTGCGTTGGTTCTATGTGTGTGTGTATATGTATATGTATGTCGGTCTGTATGTATATATGGGTATGCATATGTACAATATGTACATAATTATGAATAATTAATAATTTAACTTTGGGGAAAGGGTGGGACTAAACTTTTTTGTTTATATTCTTCCTACTCCCTATTCACAATGTAGGAAACACTGTGTGTCTGTGTTTTATATTTGTGTTATATTTCTATTTTCTTTATTTACTGATTTATCTGTTGATAGAGTTCTTGATTTTTTCTTATACTTACATGTACTAAATAAGTTTTATGGAGGGTGGGAGGTGTTTATATATATGTATAAGTTCATTTTTGTAATTCAATGATAGAATGTAACTCCACTGTACATGTGTGTATAATGTGACATACTTGTATTCAGAGTGTTTTCATTTTACACTAATCAATACTTGTACAATTGTAATATTTTTGTGTTATATTTGATGCAACTTCTTAATCCTCTGTCTAATTAAAAAATTTTTTTTTTTTTTTTTTTTTTTTGCTTCAGTGATTTATTTATCTCATGTAGAGCCGTATAGTGTTTGGGGATTCCCTGGCCTATGTGATAGACAGACAATATGCAACTAAATAAATTACAAACACAATTACCTCATAACAAATATGTACTAGTCCCCTTTGTGAAGCCTCCAGAGAGTGCAATTAATATTTTCATATTGTGGTGAGGACCTCAAGAAGACATCAGATGGATGTATTCTTGCACCAGCTTACTTACATTATATTGAAGTACATCATCTGTAGTTCGTGAAGATTTCCTGTCATTTGCAACATTTGTGCTACAATTCCTTTAAAACTGAACACTGCTTACACAGAACTATCCTCAATAAATTACATATTTCACATCATATATGTAACATACATTGAGCATGTATTATTTGTTTTATTTTATCTCAGTGGGGGGGGGGGGGTAGTAATGAATAGCCCCAAAAACTAGGCTACTACTACGACAGGATGCACTGCAAAGAAATTATTTACTTTGATAGACTTGTAAAATAAAACTTCAGGGTCTTAATCAGTAGACATAAATGCAACATTTATCACTTTACTGCAAATGGATAAATGCTAACTGATCTGTGCAGTGGTACAGAATATACCAGGATCCAGATAATAAGTATTTAAGTTTCTGTCAGGATGTTACATTTACAGTAATATATGCTACAAATGAGGGATGAGGCTAAAACACCATTGAATGAGTTATGCATTAGGTTGTTTTTCCATTCAGGGAACCATATAATACAGTAAAGGTGAGTGTTTAATTTTCTAAATTTAAATGTTGGCAAGAAATTAAGTTTAAAAAAAAAAAAACTCACCACAGGTCATCAGAGAGAGCGCCTTCTCCTCGTGACCTACATAGTTTCCTGATTTACTAAGTATAGTCATTGTCAAGGGAGAGAACAGGAAGCATAACATCACAGGATTTTTCTCTTCATTTTAATCACTTATTCAGCAATATTTGAAACAATTATCATATTGTTAAACTCTTATAGTGATAAAAAGTTGTTAAAGATTAATATATTTTAAGGAAATAAGATTGAAACGGTCATAAAGTGATTGATATCATTTGCTATGGTAGGGCAGGGATACATGATTTTAGCCTTAACACAATAAGTGAGTGGGGGAAAAAAATTGTAGTGAAAGTATATTGATAAAAGACAGTAAGAGTAACTTTAAGAGTACTAGTAATGTGCCCTTACACCTCATGACAGCAAATTAATCATTAGCTCAGTCATGAAATTCCACTTCACTGCCATAGGTGTCAGCATGAGTTTATGTAGATGTCACAATTTAAGAAAATTAATTAAAGTTGATTATTAAAATACATTTAACTGAAGATGTTTTGGATAGGACCAAAAACCTGAAACAAATCCAAACTAGAGGCCATCTTCAGCCAACATTTAGACCATGCCACCATAAACCTGCAAGACAAAGCCATAAAGAAATGACAGCAGACTCATTAAGACACTGTTCAAACTGTTTTTCTCTGGTGAACTTGGTTAAAATGAAGAAACTAAAGGACTTTCCATACAGATTTGAATTAGGTACTGCCTCAAATTTAAACAGCAAAATTTTTATGTTTTATCTTTATTATACATTAAGTGAAAAATTTCAAGCCTCTTTTTTTTTTTTTTAAATTTTGATGATTACAAACAGTAACAAAACAGTATCTTAAGATATTGCAATATTTCACAAGATCAATCAAAAAAGATGTATAATGTCAAACCTCTGGAAAAATATGTTTAATTTATTACACTCTTAGTCATAGCTCGTTTTACACAAATTACTGATTGCACTGCTGGTGTGTAATGGAAGCCCAGGTTATTTTTACAGCTGCCTTCAGTTCAACTGTATTGTGGGATCTGATGTTTCTTGTCTTCCTCTTGACAATACCAAAGAGATTCTCTGTTGGGTTCAGGACAAGTTTGATTGGCTAGCCTAGTAAAACACAGTTACACCATGGATAGCCTTAAGTTTTGGCACTGTTTGCCAACTCCTGTTGGAAGAGGAAATGAGCCTCTCTATAAAACTTGTCAGCAAACAGAAGCATGAAGTACTCTAATACTGTATCTCCTATTAGATGTCAGTGACTAGGACTTGAAAAAACTCCTTATTTTTTAATCACTGACTGTGGAAAATTTAAACTTGGCTTGCAGAATTTGGATTCTGTGCCTCTCCATGCTCCCTAATTTCAAAATGAAATGGCAAATTTACTTTCATCTGAAAAAAGCACTTGTTGCCATTGAACTGTGATCCAGTTCTTTTTCCTACTTAATCTATGTGTCTAATGTTGTCTCTGGTCTTGTTCATTTACTGCATTATGGCTCGTGATATTCTGACTTCAGTGTCTGTCCAGTCTTTATAACACTCCCACAACCAGCTTTACTTGAAAATCTTCTCAAGGTTCTTGTTTACTGTTTGACACTTGATACTTTTTGACCACCGCAGTTTCCTCTTTTCTACCCATGTGTTTGTGTCTAATGATTCTCTTGACTCTTTTACAAAACAGCTGAAGACACAGCTGTCTTTCCGTTGACTGAATGGCTTTGTTTTGTTTTTTTAATGTTCTATTTTTCTATTACCTTAATGCAGTGTATGTTAATGTTGTATTTTTATGGCACTCTGCTCTTTTACTGTATAGCACTTTGTGATTTCATCTGTAAAACAGAGTTAAGGTTCGCTACTTACTTCATGTCAACATTCCACGAATATGCATTGACACAACAGTCAACTCAGTCATATCCCCATGATTGTGCTAGTACAGAACCAGAGTGACAGATTTATGGTATTTGTACTGCATAAATAGTGATTTGTTCAAACTTCAAATTAAATATTAAAATATTTAAGGGTGAATATGTTTTTTTAACAGAATATTTTAATTATTGCAATTAAAATAAAAATACTTGAGTCTAAAATATACACAGTTTTCACTGTAAAATAACTGAATTTTTTTTGAAAGGCTCCTGTATATAATATTAAAATACAGTAGGAGGCAGCAATACACCCATATCTAATGTACCCAGCCGAAAAAGGCAAGAAGAAGAAAAGGAAGTAGGTGATTGGCTGCCAAGATATAAAGCGTAGAAGAAGAAGAAGAACGGAACGCTCGCCTGAAAACGTTGTAAACAGACAACAGTAAATACTTTCATGAAACCTTTATTTCTGCGCAATGTAATGCTTTCAAATAGTTTGTCTATCCGTTGCATTACATGACTGTGACGTATGTTTTAGATTCCATCGAAGAGATGTCAAGGCTTTTGTTATCCTTGAGGTCTTTATACAGTTTGTCCAGTTATGTCACGTGCAGAGGTTCCCTCAGTGTCGCCTCAATGCTGAGACCCCTCCCAGCTGGACTGGTGGTTTTAGCAGCGGGTAAAAAGGACCTAGTAGACCTACCTGTCCTGAATGAGGACGAGCTGGAAGAGCAGTTTGTAAGAGGATCCGGACCCGGAGGACAGGCCACCAACAAAACCAGTAACTGTGTGGTTCTCAAACACATTCCCACGGGGATTGTAGTTAAGGTGAGTCTTCATAAATTAATGTTTCCACGTTTTATTGATATGTGTTTTACTGCTGTCAGTCAATAGACATATCAATAATTTTAGAATCACCTAATTGTTCCTGTTCCTGGTTTCCCTGCAGTGCCATCAGACCAGATCTGTGGATGTAAACCGAAAGCGAGCTCGGGACATTATGAGAGAAAAGCTTGATGTTGCAAATAAAGGAGAACTCAGTGAAATATCTCTAAGGAAGAAAGAGTCTATGCTGAGGAAACAAGGCAAAAGGAAGAAAGCAAATGAGAATCTGGAGAGAAAAAGACTGTTTAAAGAAGCACTGGCTGCGGACTTAAAACCTGGAAGTGATACTGTTTAAAAATTTATTTAATTTAATGAAGACTGAAAACGTGACCTCTTTACTCTTGTATGATCCTGAACATAAAAATATGGTTGAGTATGAAATAAAATAAAACTTAAGTGCAAATTATAAAAGGGAAAGATATTTTAAACGCTTTAAATGTTTATTTGTTTCTCCTGTTTTTGAATATTGAGTTTGTTGAATAGGGTATTGTACTAAACAAGCCTTGACAATAATGTGACAGGTATACTGATTTTACATGCCCCCCAAAATTTCCTCCTATATAATGATGATGTAAGATTTTACAGAATGCCCTGCTTGATCATCTTAAAGTACAAACACATATGCATCAGTGATGATGCATGGACACATTTTTGGTAAATTATTGTATGTGCAACAAACAGACAAGGGAACAAACAAAATGATGCAGGATTGAATGATGCTTGTAATGGTTGTGTCTTTCCTCAAGGCGGAGCTATGTAGAGTGAAATTATGGGAAAATATTAAATATTTGTTGTAACACTGTTATAATGGGGAACTCATATATTCACAAAACTAACAGGAGAAGGGGATGAAGTTGAATGGAAAATGCAAATTTTACCTTAAATGTCTATATTATTTTGTTTGGAGTATTTTTTTTAAAGATGGTTTAAGGATTCCCTGTTAAAGAACGACTGCTTTTGTTACAAAACATACTGATATAAAACACAGCTTGGTTCATACATGTAAATAGACTTACCACCAAATATGCAGCGATTGGTACTTTATACATCCTGAAACATTCCAAAATCTGAAAGGGAAAAAATGGAAACAAAGCAGTTTTTGTACCATTTATACAGCTTTCCCGTTGATTTTGTTTGCTGTTAATGTGCCAATGAATATGCACACATACCTTATTTTAGAAGAAATAAAACTGTGTTACTGTTTGTACTAATACATAGGTGATTTAACATGATAGGGATATCAATCAATAGTTGCATTTGTGTATTTACTTCAGGTTGATTTTTTTCATACTCTAAATTGTGAATGTCTTCAATTGTTTCTATGAACCAGCCGTTTATGCGCTTTATGTGCTCGTTCGTTGACGGACCAATGACAGAGGCACTTTCGCGCTCGTGCTGTCCCATGTGACTACAGCAGCCAATCAGAGTTCTCGTGGGGTTTTTAAATCCTCCACGGTGTGTCCGTCCAACTCTGCGGTGCAGTACTATGATGTTTGTCGGAGAAACATTGGACTAAATACACTTCTAGTCCTCCTTAGCGTGCTTCTGTGGACCTGATATGGCAAAAGGTACTCAAACTCTACACTGTTGTTTTAGTAAATGTTATATTTCACACAAGTTAACATGTAGCGACGGACAGTGAGGGCATGCTAAATGAAGCTTTGTGTATATTACCGTGTTTATAAATAAAATGCAGTCTTAATGTTTAGTTTTGTAACTACTTAATGGAATTGATAACGTTGTTAATGTTTTTTTTTTTTTTAAGGAAAGAAACATTTGGTGATAACTGACAAAAAGCCCGACGACGCTGTTGAACTTAAAATCAACTTACGGAAGGAGACAAAGGAAAACACACCAGTAATTAATAAAGTATGCTTTATTTTCATACATGAAGGTTATGCGTCTCTTAATTAAAGTAGTAGGCCTTTTTAAATTCTGTTTTAACCAAACAGAAATGCAACATTTAGTACAGACCTGGTTTCGCATCACGAAGTAGTTTACAGCAGGAAAAGTGGGGCATGTTAACCCCGAGTACAACCTGGCAGGCAATAGACACCCTCTGCATCTTATACTCTTATGTTTGTTTTGTAAAATTTTTGTGTAAAAATTTAACTAATGAACATGGGGAATTAAACATGGAAATGTTTACCACTCACGAATTTTAATTTATGGTGAGCTGTGAGATTTGGAAAAATGTCCACAATCATGCACGATTTTTTGTAGTCCCTTTTCTTTCATACACTTGAAATGGCTACACAGCTGTTACATTACACACTCTTTTGCTTTTTTGCATACTTGTATAAATACATTATACTTGCCACTTAAGTTTAAATGCCCTCATATATCTTGTTAGGCACCAAAATATGTAATTAAACATGAGATCTGTCACTTATTATTATTATCTCCTGTTACATGTGGATTAAAAAGTTAAATTATTTGTCCTGCAGGATTGCATTAGCAAACCACAGGCAAATTTCCAGAGTCTACGGAGTCCAAGCAAACCTAGATCTCCTTTGAGTGAAAGTTCAAGCATGCTGATCCAGGAAGGAAATGAATCCGATACAACTATTCCTGACACATTAACACCTACAAAAGGCAAGTATCGACTTAACTTTAAAACAGCTTAATTCAGTACGTGGAAATAGCTAATGTTAAATGTCTTGTTGCATGTAACCTGAATTTATTTGCTTCTGAGTGCTGTTACTGTTGGGTCAGGAGGTCCACGAGTACTGCACAAAAATTTCATGTGCATGTGAATGGCAGCAGTGTTCACTGACCTGCTATCTTATGACACAACTTAGCTGTTTTTCAGGAGCCTCATTCTCCTCATTAAAGGCTAGCATATAAGGATGCTGTCTATTGATTGTTTATTCTTTATTTTAGATGTGCCTTCTGAAATCAAACATGACAGTCAGGAGCCCAAAGAGCAGAAGACTGTGATAACTTGTCATGAAATTAGAGAGCAACCCACTGACCAATGTGTACAAAAGGAATCCACCATTAAGACAAATGCTGCCTCTGCAAAAGACGGCAAAGTTTCAGCATCCAAAAATGTCAGTCGCGCTGGTCCAAAAAAGAAGTAAGTTTGAAAATGTATTCATAAAATGTATTCAACGGAAGAATCCTGATCTGTCATGACCTTTTTGTTTAATGTCTCTTTCAGAACAGAAAACAGAGCTCTCCAAAACAAAAAGGTCACGGACTATTTTCCCATCAGAAGAAGTAACAGAAAAACTAAGGCAGAGTTAAAGGTTTGTTTAAAAAAAAAACAAAACAAAAAAAAAACACTTCAGTTTAGTTCTTGTTAATCATTTAATTCAGTTTTGCATGATTTTGGAAAGTTGTGCTTTGTTAATGAACATCATTCCCTGTAGACATCCAGACAGAAGTACATGATGTGGCTTTATTTGTTGATTTGTGTGTGCAGAGATAAAATGACAATGCCACAATATAAACTTCTCAACTCACATCACCATCAACAGAGTGAAGAGCACAGACACATTGATGACCTAATAAAGAACGGCATTGAAGAAGGACTGCAGGTAATATTTACTGGCCTGAATGAGCACTTCTGTACTTGATTTGTGCACATTATCAAACTGACAACTGTCTGAAGTTGATTCTCTCACAATGCTTGTTGATGGGTCAGTCAGTGTTTTGATCTCAGTAATTATTAGTGTCTACGAAAAGTGGGCAATATATTGAATTTGATGTTATTCTTTCCGAAAATGGTGAGAATTGCCTATATTGTGGAACTGAGATAAGTGCTGCTTCTGGAGACAACTAAAAATAAAAACATCTATTATGTAGTATACCAATTTGTTCATTGTAAATATGTTATTCCAGTCATTACTTAACAGTGGTGTTGTAAATGAAAAATAAAAAAAAAATTATGCACATTGACCCCCTCAAAAGTGTTTTTTCTTCCTCCTGCCAAAAACATTCTTATTCATGTTTTTAATTTAGAGTTAACGCTGACAAACGAATTTTGAATTGCCCATGATCCCAAAAGATCATGATTTGTATTCTTTGATCATCCAGCTTCGGTTTTAAATTAGACTTAAATTTCCATTTTTGTTTTGGTTGGTCCCAGATCAAACACATAGAGGGAAAAGGAAGAGGGGTTTTTGCTGTCAAGAACTTCAAAAAGGGAGACTTTGTTGTGGAGTATCACGGAGACCTGCTGGATCTAGCTGAAGCCAAAATAAGAGAGGCCCAGTATGCCCAGGATCCGACAACAGGCTGTTACATGTACTACTTTCAATATCAATCTAAAACATACTGGTAAGTCCAAATGTCTACACTACACTAGTCTTTGTCAATTCACTTTTTGGTAATTTGTTGTTCTGATCTGTAAAATTAAGTATGAGGAACATAGTTTACCTTTTCTCCAGAGCAGGTTTAGTGGGCTGTCTGTTGAATGTGTTTGGCTTTTACTTGGTAGATAGTGGGCACAAAATCAGTGTAGAATGTAGGATAGTTTGACTTGAGCAACACAGCTGTAAATAAATTGCTGCTGCATGTTATTGATTGATTGATTGTATTGACATGTGCATCAGAAACAGATTTGTAAAATATCGACAAAGGAAGATTTATTTAAAGCAACCAAGAAGGTTTATAAAGTAGACCTATGTCATAGGGAATGAGGGAATTCAAATGAGAAAACTCTTTATATGGGCTCATATTAGAGTTGATAGTTTTTGTCAGACTGTCTTGGACATATTTTAAATTACTGTGATTAACATTTTGGTCATTTATTAGTGTGGATGCTACAAAGGAAACCAACCGCCTTGGGAGACTGGTCAATCACAGTAAAAGTGGAAACTGCCAGACTAGGCTCCACCCCATCGAAGGGACCCCTCACCTGATCTTGGTGGCTTCCAGAGACATCGATGCAGAGGAAGAGCTGCTTTATGACTACGGGGATCGCAGCAAAGCTTCCATCTTGGCTCATCCCTGGCTCAAATACTGAACCCTAATGACAAACATTTGCTTTTTGACATGAATTGTTCTCTGCTGTTCATCTTGGCAAAGATGAACAGTGCTAAAATGCTTTTTTATGACAAACACAAAAGTTTTTCTTTTAAATAGAGGCTAAAGCTTCAACTCAATGTGTATTTTTGCAACAGTTTTATCAAGCTTTTATATTTTTCTTGTCCAATTGTAGCAGGTTGATACTTCAGGACTATTTCTCCTGAGTGGTAGTGTGTGATATTGTCCCTGCAATTAAGAATGTTACTCTATTCAATTCCACTAATGTAAATTATTACCTGTGTCAAAAATTAAGGAATAAAACAGTTGAGTTTTCATTCCAACTGTGGCCAGATAAATGTTGAAGATCTGAAAAATATCAAATAATCATGTGCTGATAATATCTATTTAACTTGTTTTATTTGCATCCACCTGTCTGGTGAGTGTGCATCAGAAGCTATTTTGTGGTAAAAGTGCTGTAAGACAGTCCTAATGTTTAAGAAATGAATAGATGTCAGATATTCCTATTATATGCCAGTCCTACAAAAATTGTATAGAATAGTATTACATTAATATTATGCTCAGCACAAATTTATTAAAATGCACATGACAGCAGCAACAACTGAGTGGGGTAAAGGTTTCTGATTAACTAGTGAACATAATGCTGCTTCAGATGTTTGCATTTAAAAAAAAAAAAAAAAAAAAAAGGCCATAAATAACACAATTGAGTGACTTCATAAACCTCTCCAATACTTGTTACATAATACTTTCCAGTTCAGTTAATTAGTTTTTGGTTTGTTTTTTTTAAATCAAACTTCCAACAAAATATACACAACTCTGGTCCAAAGGATAATGCCTACAAGACAAATAGACCTTTACATAAAACAAGTGGTTGACTGAGAAAAAAAAAAAAAGGCATGTTTCTACATGGTTGATTCCCATGAGTTCATTTTCTTCTGAATGAAAACCTAAAAAACAGAAAAGGTCCAGAGTTAGTTTAAGGACTTTGGTCCCAGTGATGTGGAAAGTGCTGGGCTTAATATGGAATATATGAGTAAAACTACCCAGTACAAAGAAGAAGAAAGGGTCATGACTAATTTCTGACAGTAGCAGTAGTTTGGCAGATAACCTACTGCTGTCTGAGTCTCTCCTTTTCAGATTTACCACTAACACAAACATTCTCAGCATCAGCATGAATTCATTTGGTCACAAGTATATCATTAGGAGACAGAGATGTGCTGTGAGAACAATCTGCCTTACTACAACGTCATGTGGTCACTGCTGAAAATGTTATTTAAAGCTGACTGTTTGACACGCGCAACTAAAAAAAAAAGCTGGTGTAGGTGTAAAAGGTGTAGAGCTAAAATAAATGCTTCTGCCAAACTTCCCTTCCAGCACCACTTGTCTGTATGTGCTATACTGAGAAAAAGAAACAAGCCTTTTACGTACAGTTTGCCTATGGTTGTCTTTTCTTCTTTTGCATCATTTACTGTGGCTGGACCGTCTGTGGCAGCTGGTGAGTCCAGGTCCACTTCAACCATGGCTGGTTCAGCATGTGGCAGAATCCCACTGTAGAGCACAAAAAAACTTGTGAAGTGAATATGTACATGTACAAAACCAACAGTAAACAAATAAAATCTCTCCCAAACTACAGTCGGGACATTTTGTGTCAGCTGCATGAATTCTGTGCTGGTTTGTATTTTATACAAGAGGCCTGTTTTTTTTTTCTTTCATAAATTACACCCTGTAGAGTTACACTATAGAGTGGAATTTGTCTTTTTTTTCTCTCAATTCCCTCATGTTTGTTCATCTTCATTCTGCATAAACGAGGTGCTGGTGAAAGCTGCAGACAGTTCAACTGTATCTGTATTCCCATGTTTGTCTGTGTTTAATGTATCTTCATCAGTTGTAACTGGAATGTAAATTTCTCAGATAATGAGATAAATAAAGTACAATCAATCAAGATTATATATTGCATATGAAAAATTGGCAATGGAATATATTTATTTCCAGGTAATTATCATTTGTCATCTTTAAAGCATGTATTTTACTGAGTTTGCAGACTGAAATAAACTTTATTAATAGCAACAGAAAATTCATGTGTCCTCTTTCTTAAGAGATGACAGAACAAAGGACAATTATATCAAATTATCAGTGATTTCTGTAACAAAGTGTATCTTCAGTTTAATCTAAAACAAAACAAAAACTATCATATTCTTGGCATCAATATATCTGCAGATAGAGACTAAAGAACATTATTTTCAATATGACTATACATCCCTGGTATACTGTATCTCATTCAGTATGAATCAATATTATGATTTACAATAAGGAGAAAGTGAAGAAGTGTTCCAATTTTTTGCCAAAAAAAAGAAAAGAAACTATTCATCTATTGTCAGCAAAGTTTGGGAAATAAAAGTAGCCATTGTGTAGTAAAAGGTCCCTCTCAGTGTTTTAATATCGCACAATTTTTTTTGGATTCACATTCTGCTGATTTCACATGAATGCTGTATTTTACTGCTGTGCTTGTATAACATGTAATATACTGATCATACAACTGGCTTGTAAATTAACTGTGTTTGCGACATAACTGTCTTGCGAGAACCATGTATCTCTAAAAAATCCAAATTCACTAAGCTCACAATGACACCTAACAGTTTTCAGCTTCAAGATGATGCACTTTTTTAGCAAAAATTTTAAAGAGCTTATTTATTTCAACCTTGAAATTTAGTACATTTGGAAAGATAGATTTTCACTGCAAAGAAAAACACTGAAAAAAAACCCCCCTGTAAACTGAAAATAATTAAAGTAACTAGGCAAATGTGGAGCAAAAGGTAAGAGGGATAAAGCAGCACTGGCAGCCAACATAAATATTTTGATAAAAGTTTGGGGTATTCAAGTAAAAAAAAAAAAAAAAGCCCTTAGTTGGAGTCTTCTAATAATGACAGTGGGATGCAGATTTACATTTCAGTCATTGACACTGTGGGTAGTGGCACTGTTAAACAAAATGACACAATTTCTCATGTCAGTGCATTACAGTTTTTATATCTTGCAGATTGAGTAAATGAGTTAAATTATCGAAGAGGATATTGGATCTATGCATATACTTTTGTGGAGTGTATCCTAGACTTTACCTCTTGTAAAGTTGGAGCTCCTCCTGAGCCACCATGAGCTGAGCCTTCAGCTGGTTCCTCTCCTGCAGAACCTCCTTCAGCTCCTGCATGGTGAAGCGAGGTCTGTTGGGGTCCGTCAGGTCCACTATCAGCTGATTGGGTCCTGCATTTTGCTTTAACGCAGAGTACAGAAACAGTTTTACAACATCCAGCTCAGTTTGACAGTGAGTTGTTGTGACATGGCCGTGGAACTCACCGAGCCCTGTCTGGACGAGCTCTCTGTGATGATCCTGTCCAGTTCACTCTTCAAGTTGTCCCGCTCCATTTTCAGTTCCTCCAGCGACAAGTTGTACTTATTCACCAAAGTTTCAAACATTTCCAAAACGCGGACTATTCTAAATTGTAAATCCGACACTTCTTCTCCTGTACTGCTTATTTTCAGCAAATCACGCCCGATTACGTACGAGATGTCATACACATCTTCAACCGTCAGCTCAAACGCGTCTTTCTCAAAAGCCAAAGCGGGCGACGACTCTTCGCCAAACTCCATCACAAGGACATAAAACAACCCGTAAAATATACAGGTTTCTTCAAAAACTGCTGTTTTAACAATGTTTCCCACAAAAAGTCTTTCCTCCTGTCTGGCAGACGGTAATAAACTTTCCGAAGAGCAGCACTTCCCCCATCACTTATCCACGTGACCTGTTCGGCAACAGAGGAGGGCAAAGTATCCTAGCGACAGGTGAGTACAAAGAGCGTCAACGGTTAAAGATGGTACACTCCACACCGGCAACGTGTTCGTTTTTACTGTACGCGAAGCAAGAAGACAACCAAAGTGGGAGGAACTGCTTATTCTCTTCACCTCTTGACGAGAAGGCTCAAAATAATGACAGCTTTAAAAACGTGCCCTATATTATGTTGGAGAAATTATCTATCTATCTATCTATCTATCTATCTATCTATCTATCTATCTATCTATCTATCTATCTATCTATCTATCT